>JAVLUE010000421.1:0-20001 GCA_034190945.1 Octodonta nipae | reverse complement strand
TCAACGATATATATTTATTACGTATATGTAAATATATTTAAAAATTATTCTTACTATGTATAGGGAGTCCCAAATATAAGAAACATCAATGTTGCATTTTACTAATAGGGTAGAATTTTTTTTCTCAAAATTGATTCGGTGAGTTGTGATATTCCGTGTCGAATAAGGAGAATGACTGTATAAGCAGTAATCTAATGTAAAGGAATGAGGCACTTGGAGGCCTCTGCCGTTGCTTCGCAAAAGTAGGCGAAATTTTCGTAATAGGTTTAGCATTGCGACGTTATTATTATTCAGAAATGTTAATGTAAGATGCCTATTTCATAATATGAAGCTAGTTAGCAAAGAAATTTACTGGCAAGTAACGTTGCCATTTTATGTGGTGTCCTTTCTGACTTCTGACCTATGCCAAATCTCTAATATATCGCAAAGAGGGAATGGGAATGTTTATTATAACGAAAAGCAAATTTTGTGCAGGTATTGGATATTAATTGGATGTTATATTTCTTTATTTACTATAATTAATTGATATTCTATAAAAGAAGGTACATATTACCTGGTCCCTGTTTCTTACACAGTGAATTGACTTGTATGGATATTTAAAAATCAAGGTAGTGTAGATAGGAACATGTCGAAACAAATGCAATTTCAAGTTATGCATTTCATTCCTACATTAACCATTTTCATATGTGTAAGTGTGGGCCTCCGTTAAGCTTTCGTTTCAAAACTTTGCTAATAATTATTCTAAAAAAATCATCATTCAAGAGTTAGACACAAAAAAATGACTAACAATCAATATCAAGCTGCTCAAGCAATACTGAAACCCAAGATAATAACATTACAACAACAACTATAACATACCTACAGGGTATTTCAGAAAGACTAAAAAGAATTGGCAATATATTTAATTTTAAAACAACATTCAAAACAAGAAATAGGTACACTAAAATCAATTATATAAAAAAATAAACCAGATATCTCAACTCAAAAAATTTCTTTTATAAAATTTTATGTGAATGTAGTGCATTATATACTGGAGAAACTTCTGGACCTGTAAATGTACGAATAAATGAACACAAAAATTATAAAATAAACTTGGTCATAACATACAATTTCAAAATTCAACCACGTTACAGAAAGAAGAACACAATACAAAACACTAGCTGAAAGAGTCTGCTTTAATTTTATTAAATAAAGGCGATTGTATCATTAGCACTTTTAGAGAATTCAATCGTTCCTGGTTACCGATAATCAATGATGAAATTAATAATAGTTATACCGTTTTGAACCAACTTATATCGAGATAGTTCATACAGTTTTTCCTAGGTTTCCTCTTATGACTTTAGTCGAAGCCCTGGAATATCAGAAATCTTTGATCGCAATTTTGACACATGTACTATCGTACAACCTAGGAGCACCACATCAAATTCTGAAGATAACTCTTTGAAATTCTTGAAAGAAGCTCTCTTATTTTGAGATGAATTTTAATTTTTTTATGTGTTACCCTGTATATGTCAAATAAAGTAAATTTTCTTAGTTACGTTAGATTATATTGTCAAATATTTTGAATATCAATTGTGAATGCTATAGTTATTATTGCTAACCTTTCAATTTGTTAATTAATTAATTTTTTCGTGGCACTGAAAACGGTGTCTGCTTAAACCCTGAAACACTCGGAATACTTGAAATATATACACTTTCCCGTAATTGTGGTAGAAAGAAGAAATTCTAAATCTAAGATAAAATGTAGCTTTAATGACATTCATCTATTAAAATTGCATTTCCTTTGAACAACATATTATTGTAGAAACTTACGGTGGGACTATACAGAGTGGAACAGCCAAATGGAATAAATTCGATAACCGATAAAGGAGGGCTTTAGGGAAAAACGCTTGGAAAAAAATATATATAGGGTGTGTCATGTGGCAGACATAATTCATGTTCAATGTTCTACACCCATCTTCAACTTTGTCGGAAATATAAAGTGTTTTCTGATTTATTAAAAAAAATAACATTAAAAAAAGAAAATTATTTTATTTCACAAATTCTCTACATTACACTCAATACTTAATTCCCATTTAGGTCTTGATATTGAGATAGTAAGCAAAAACCATTCCTGCGTTTCTTCTTACTGATTTGAAAAAAAAGTTTTGTTTATTTTCGTCAAAACTCATAGCCTTAGCATCTTGTTGTCTGCCTGCAAGACAGTGGTGATGAGTGTCAGTGCTATTGTCGTTAATTGTACGTAATAATATCAGAAAAATGGTTCATTTAACAGAAATGGACAAAATAACCATTTTACAAATGATTGGTTATGGAAATAACACACGGACACAAATGGAAGTTTCTCGATTATTTCACGAACATTTTCCAAATTTGTCGCCTGTATCCCAAGGAACAATTAGCAAAATAAAAAAGCTTGGTCATGTAAGACAGATAAAAAAAGTAGCTGCCAATGCTCTAAGTGATAATACGTACCTAATTGGATATTATGTTTGAGTTTCAAGAAAACCCACAAAATTCTGGTCGAAAAGCAGCCTCACGTTCAACATTAGCCATACATAAATTTTTCGTGTATTAAAAGAAAGTAAAATGCATACCTATATAAAATGAGGCCGACTTAGGAGCTCTTGGAAGACGATTTCGATAGGAGAACGTATTTCTGTGAACAAATGATGGTAAGGTTAAATAACAATGTGATCCAACTAGAAGATGTTTTGTTTTCTGATGAGAGCTCATTTACACTTCACGGTCATGTTAATCATCAAGATTGCCGCTATTGGTACAATGACTGGATGACATACTCAATATCCTGAAAAAGTTAATGTTTTGGCAGGAATTGTTGGAAAACATATCGTATGTCCCTTTTTTATTGTTGGCAACTTGAATGGAGATAAATATTTAGAAATGCTCAAAAGTAATGTCGTGTCAACTTTGACAAACTTATTTTTATGTATTCTTGGGAAGTAACACTACAATCGAAACAAAAACCTGTATATTCAAAGACCAAAAGTTTACCTAGACAAACTTATATATTGATTCAGTAATCTCTCAAGTTGCTGCCAATACAATATGGTTTTAGCAAGATGGAGCACCGCCCCATTACGAAATCAAAGTCCGGCAGTACTTGAAACAAATTTTTCCAAAATCGGTGGACTGGGAGGCGCGGATCGATAGAATGACCAGCACGATCTCCTGATTTGATGCCATTGGGCTATTTTTTGTGGGGATATGTCAAAAGTACTGTATACAAAATTAAACCCCTCAACTTAGATGACCTAAAAAGACGAATCACGCTTGCGATTAGAGTGGTCACGCCTGAGATGTTGAGTAACGTTAGAAAACGTTAGCGGCGAGATTTTTGACGTTTCCTACATAGACATTAATGGTTTTTTTTATATCATTAATAAATAATCAGTATTCCTTAATAGGTTTTTGGTGTAATGTTGCGAATTTGTGAAATAAAATAATTTTCTTTTTTTAAACACTCAATATTTCCGAAACAGCTGAAGATAGGTGTAGGACATTGTACATGAATTATGTCTAGAATTTTCTGGAGAATCCAAAAAATAAATAATATATAGGGAGTTGCATTTAAAATAAGAAAGTTGGTATTGGCCACCGTCACATGACACACCCTATATACTATAGTTTTTTGTTGAAAAAATGCGCATTTAAAAGTGCAAATCGACGTGTCCAAGCGTTTTCCCAACACGCCCTCCTTTATTCGTTATAGAATTTATTCCATTTAGCTGCTCCACACTGTATAACATTACTGCTGCGACTTAATAGACGTGGGTGTGAGTACCTTATAAAATATCCTCAGTTATTTTTAGTTTGTTCTTTCCTTTGTACATATGCGTTTAAGTTTCCAAATCTTTAACCGAATAAAATACTCATATCGCATAAACAAAGTTACTAATAAATTGCGGATGAAACTCAAAAAAATTAACGATTAAAATTTTTATTACATTTTCTCGTAAAAAATTAAAAAGTTTTTGAGATAGCAAACATGGAATTTCGTTTGCATACGGATGACGCAGATTAATAGTTTTTGTTATCTTTCATTTTTCGTTCCGTCTCTGAAAAAAAAAACAAAATCGTCAGAATAACTACGCTTCAATTCAACCAGAAGCTTTTTATTTTCATCTCCTATCGAGAAAATGAGACCATGCAAGTGAAAATGGAATCAATACGCATTTTAGTTGAAAACCGTGTCCAGATCTCCATTCAAAATTGGTATTTTTTAAAATTATGCAGAACTAGCACGCAATCGAAGTTGTTAATCGAAATTTAGGATCGAAAATGGATGCGTACTTTTTGATATATTCACGTAAAATTGAACGAAAGGCCATTTTCATTTCGGCAAGCGAATCTGATAAACTGCTACAGCAAATACGATACAGTTTAAATCAAAGTGGGCTACTGAAATTCGAAAAATAATGGAATGGAGTTGGCGTATCGACACTTTCGAACAACTGGTCTGATAAAAGAGAATTATTATTCCAAGAGCTGACATTTTTGTTTGATGAATATTTGAAATTAAAACATTAAAATATGTTATCTTAGGACTCTATGGAAATATACCAGATATTGAAAAGGCATGGATACGGTAGAATGTCGAGAGAATCATGAGCCAGGAGTTTTCACTAATCATACTATTTTTTGAAAAAAAGAGATTTGTTATATAACTGAAAATTCCAAGGATTTGTCAAGTAGTTTTCTATAGGTATAATGTGTCTGAATATATTTCGAAAGCAGTCTTAGGAATCGTTGTTGAACAGTATTTTTTTCGAGATTTTTGAAGCAAAATTAGTTCGCTTGACTCGGTTTTGCAATTGTTAATTGATTGACCAATTGATTTGAGATTTCTGTTTGATGATCTGTTGACAGTCAATTGACACCAGCAAAAAAGTTAAAAACGTTAATATTGCTTGAGAAAAATCGAAAAAATACCGTGACAGTTAATCCTGTTAGAGCGTTTTTCTGTAAGCAGACAAAAAGTGTTCCCGGCAATTTCCACAAATTACCTTTGGTTACTATGATTTTTCACTGCGAGTAGTGTAAACCCAAGTGAACAAAATAGCTATTTAACTCCCCAACTATGCAGAAACTACCCAAAAAGTTGAATGGTAATGTCTTTAATATGCAGGGTCAGGTTGACTGCAAGTCCTTGGTTTATCCAAAATTGGACCCTAGTGGTTTCAACTGAAGGTCAAAAATCAAAATCGCAGTATGGTAGGATATTTGTAAAATGTTGAGAGTTAAGAGAAAAGTATAGAACTAAGAGTCTATGATTGCCTCTTGATTGTCCGGTAGTGAACTGGAATTCGACCTTTAAGTTCATTTCAATTTCAACTGTATTTTACAAATTGGATCAACTATTATGACGCCCGAAGTTGATAGACGTTTTGCATGACTAAACGACCTACAGTTTGAATTTGAAAAGTCAATTCAAGGTGAACAAACTACAACTCTCAAGTACGGGTAAAAGTAAAGCACTAATTTTATCGGGTAGCATGTTGTCAGATAGTTAATGGTGAACACTTTGTTTACATGTTGCAATAATTCTTAGCTCAACCGGCTAAATATCACTCATGCCTTGTCTTAATACCTTAGATAATACATCCTCTAGTCTCAATTAGTTGGGTTAATTATAATAATGACAAACAAATCATCTGCTCTATCAATTTAGCGCACCAGTAATATCAGATACTTTAAAAAATCAGCTAACCTTAAAATAATTTGCAACATGCAGGCTATATTCAGGGTCACTTGGTAGCCAAGAAAAACTATGGGTCTAGTGATTCGATTTTCCCCTACGTCTCAACATTGTCAAGAAATGCTGTCGTACCTGGGATTTGGTCTTTGGCCTTAAGTTTGAACTCTAACGTCCAATTAGAGACCAAGGACATGCCCTAAAAGGAAAAAATCTCCGTTCTCTGACTTTTAGTTCAATGCTGAAGTTTAAACTCAATATTGAAATAGGGTGTCATATTAATATAATGTGATCTTGAATGACTTTCTAACGGATCAAGTATACAACTGCGAAATTGAAGATCTCAGCCGTAAACTCAATAAAAAGTTGGCCTAAAACTCTCTAGCTTTAGGGTGTTATTTAGTATCGACATTATAGTTCTTCAACGTAATATTCTGTTACCATACTGATAGAAGTCTATCTGAATCAGGCTACATATACAAGATTATATTCTGTGTTGTAACCTGTCAAAACCTGTAAACATGTCGTACGTAGTCCCATATGAGGTAGAATGATACGACTCTCCGGAAACGTCATCACCTTGTACAACATGTGTACCACGATGTGCTTATTAAGAACTATAAAGTTGATGTACTCACCAGAATTCATACGATTATTAGAGAGATATACAGCAGGTTACGTAGTTTTCTTTGATGAATCAGTATGGGGATCTCGAAAAGTAGTCAGGAGATACGAGATGGTTTAAATTGGGAAAGATTTGCAGTTTTACTGGCCCATTCTAATGACACTTATCGGATTTTTGTATCAAAAACAAAGGAGCTAGAGGGATTTGACTAAATCGACAAAATTTCGTTTTTTCAAAATATCTAGTAAGCCATGACTTTTTACAAAAATCCGAAAGTGTCATTAAATTAGGCCAGTAAAACTGAAAATCTTTCCCAATTTAACCATTGCTCTATCTCAGCTAGATTCCGAGATCCCCATACTGATCATCAAAAAAAACTCACCCGTATACGGCGCCGAGTGGTGACTTCATACCTGATAATGCCTCAACAAAGTAATATTTGTAACACAAAAATCAAAGTTTTCAGCTGTAGTGTGTACAATTTGTACAAATACTTTATGTTTGTTGTTTTGCTTGTGACTATATTAGTATATATGTTGGGAAGTTCTTGGTTGTCTATTCTAAATATTTATAATCAAGAAAATATTCCGGGAAAATTCTAAAATTAGAAGAGATTTACATATAGCTCTGATAAAAATGTTAGTGGTCTTGCAGGTATAAACAATACAAATTTAGACCATTTTGATGCTGAAATAGGTGCGTCGGACCATATTGAAAATTTTATAGTTATCATCAAACCACTTGTTTGCCAACTGTTGAACAAGTTCTTTCCATTATTCATCTTGGGCTGTTGCAATCCAGTTGATTACAATTCTTTTAACATCGCCTGCACTATGGAATGGTGGTCATCCTTGAACACTCAAAGTTAACTCCAACATAGAGCTTTCCAATCTCGGGTGTGTGATATTTCGTATCTGAGATTTTGGTTAGTAAGTGTGTTACGGCTCTATACGTCAAATGCCTGTATATGTCACTTAACTCTCTGTAGAGGTGGCAAAATATGCCGATGATAGTTCAAATGACAGCATTACCATCTCGCATAAGCTTATCTATGAGGGGGGCAATGAGGAGGCAACAGAGGGCAAACTGCCAAATTTATTTGGAATGAAACCATGGAGTAGTGTGTAGCTCCCCGTAATACTATGATTCTTGCCCCTCCCCCCAAAAAAATGATGAAAAATACTGAAGATGCGCCTCTGCCAGCTCGCTGTGTACCCTTTTTAGATAAGTAACGATGCTCTGTCGACAAAATTCCCTCTAATTAGCCTACAGCTTTGGGTAGAAGAGCTAGTAAGCGAAGGGTGCACCTTGAGTACTTCTAATGAGAATGTGTTCCAAATTTATGATCCAACAACCGCATTGAGATACAGCAGGCAGCAGGAAACCACTCTAGTGAGTACGCCTAGTATAAATCTAACAGCGTAGTAAAAATGGGAAGAATGTGCCTCAGTCTCTGGCAGACCTTAAATGGTCAAAGGCTGCTTGGTCTACCCGAGTTGCCTATAAAGATTAGTACTTGGAACATAATATTCATAATCCTATTAGAGAAATCTAGAAATTACCCGAGTTATACTAGACTAATTCTGGGCAATGCTTAATCACCAACCTGCACACATATTACTCCGGGAATACTTGTGATGAATATGTAAATCGAGTGGGTATTTAAACAAAAAACTAGCCAAATACGTTACGAATTTTGTCACAGTATCTGACAGAATAATGCTAATTGAAATTATTTCGTTTCTTATTAACGTTGTTAAGGTGGACGAAGAATTAACTAACAACCTAAAATATTTCACATGAACAACAATAATTTAGTGATCGGAGATTTCAGTGCCAAGATTTGCAAAAGGAGATGTGAAGAACCAGTAGGACCTTGTGGACTTGGCCACCAAAATGAACGTGAAGAGCTCCTATGTATCATTCTAAATAGAACAGAAACAGTCACCAATACCCTTTTCAATCTGCCTTCATGGAAGTCCAACTGGGGACATGTTGTCACAGCAATGTGACATTCAAAAAGCCAAAAAATTGATAAATACGAGAAAAAAAGAAGTAGAATGAATAAGTGGATAGGATGAAAACGGACTAAATAAGAGGCACACAATCAGGAAAAAAAATTCCTAGTCACGCGAACAACAACAACAACAACAAGATGTTTTTCACTTTTTTGACGATTAGTTTTAGTTACTCAAGTTGTATGTTTTTGTTAATTCTCAATTGTGATCTGATTGTGAAAATAAATGTCATATCAATATTATATCGGCTTTAAATCGAGAGACATTAGTTTGATTATATTTACATTTTTCGACAGATAAAAGTTAGAAGATACACCACAACCGTACAATAAATATAAAAAGAAAAACACCAAAAAAACTTTCCTTCACTTGTTTTAAGAGCAACTGTAGGTCGTTATTTGGCCAACAAGTCAACGTCTCGGAACTAATGTCCCTCTAGCTGCACACCATTCGGTTCGTAATTATGTTTTAGGGAGCTTAACAGTTTTTAATTCCGTACGCTTGTAAAAGTCAAAGGAAATTTTAATACAGAAAGCTTCCGCTTTTAACTTCCGACTTCGATTGTAGTTTAGTAGCGACATAAATCTTTGTTCAAAAGGTTTTCCGTACAGAATTTGAATCGCTTGTCTAAATGCGATTTAATTAGAGCTATTCTTGGTTTACAAAATTGCAATTTACTCGAGGTTACTGACTGCTCTTATTCGTTTAAACCATCTATTCCCTTATTTGTAAAAAACGTGCCATGTTAGTTCATATATTCCTTTTTGAAATTTGAACGCCTAATGAAATTTAAAAAATGAATTCAAGTAAGAATTAAATTGATCAAAATAGTTGTTATATTTTCTTTATTATCTTTCATGAATATTAAATTTTACTTTATAATTTTCATATATTTTCCCAATTTCCCATCAGAATTATTTTTTTACTTAAATGGAATTTAAAATTTTTATGCTTAGTAGTTTTGGACATAAGGGAGGGAATGAATTGATTTTTATACACAGGGCTTACAGTTCAAAAATGGCCACCAAAAAACCTTTTGAAATATCTTTAAACGAAAAAGAGAAAAAAGCCGTTAATTTATCTTTACGGGGGAGCCATTTTATACGTATCAGTCACCCTGCAGTTTCAAAGTCTAAGCGGGGTGAATATCACTTCTACAAGTTTAAATAATACAAAGGGGTATCATCTGATAATTCTTTTAAAGGTCTCTTTTTGACCAATCTTTTGACACATCATTTTTTTAAATCAAAATATTTTTACAGAGTAATGACCTAGAAACCGTAAAATATTAAATTGGTTTAAATAATATGATATACACTAGAAAATTGGTATATGGGAGATTCTCAGCTAACTGTGTTTTTTATGTCTAGCACTTTATTTACTATTCAACATGATTTTTGTTGATCAGAAAATTATAAATATGATAAATTTAATAGTATTTTACCGTCGCCGTTGCATATTAAAGCATAAGTATTCATGGATCATCAATAACTTACAGAAATATACCCAAAATGTCAGTACCGAGGCATGTCTGATTTTGTTTTTTCAAACTAAATGTAAAAATTTCTATAGAGTCATCTTATAATCTAAAGTTTAGCTTTTATAGCTAAAATCTATTGTATAATTAATGAAATTATGCTACAATCATACCCCAATATTGATTGGTAGAAAGGAATAATAGATTTATCTAATGTAAAACTTTTTTGTATTCTAAGACTATTATAAAAATTGTTATTTTAATTCTACTGTTAATAAATTTTAAAGATTCTTAAAATCAAGAAAGATATATATGATTATCAAAGTCCTATAATTTATCATTTGTTTAATTATTTTGAGAATTTAAAGATATTTATTAGGCAAGTATTTTGAATATTTCATTTTCGTGCTAGTACAGGGGCCGTGAAATTTCTAATTTTTGTTCTAGTTTATTCTCTATTGAAGTTGTAGTAGAATATGTTTCAATAGCACCCAGAACGCAAGTTTTAAAGCATTTTTGATTTAAAAAAATATTGATTTATAAAAATCACAGTTATCTGAGAATCACCCATATAGGGGTTTTTATGGTTTCTCATCATGAATCCGGAATTTACAAAATTCAAGATAGCGGACGAAATTTTCGTCTCGTGGGTTATTTTTATCGTCCATATTGGATCTCCCATCTTGAATTTTGTCTACCCGATTCGTGATCAGAGAACCCAAAAACCCCCTTATAAGAAGTTTGGTGCAAAACGGCTGATTTTTGAAATTTTCATTCCCCATATTGGATCCGCCATTTTGAATTTTGCAAATCTGACTTCGGATTTGTGATTAGAGACTTTAAAAACCACCCCAAAGCAATTTTGGTGTAATTGGCAATTATTTTCAAAATTTTAGTTTTAAAACAAAATGGTGTGTCAAAAGATTGGCAAACAAGAGACCTTTAAAAAGATATGATATCCCTTTGCATTTAAACTTGTAGAAGTGATATTCACCCCCGCTTAGGGGTTGAAATTGCAGGGTGACCGCTACGTGTAAAATGTGTTCTCTCGTAAATATAAAATTGGGATTAGGTTGTTTAGCAGTTCTTCTTTCTTGAATTATATTATATTATCAGTTCATCTTTTCCGAGTGGGCCCATTCTTGTTCTACCTGCTGGCGTTTTGTCTCTTGCAATTCTTACTTTTCGTTTCAATATCGTTTATTCTTTCTACGTGACTGTTGTCTGTTTCTGCAGTGTATGTTAAATTGGTCTTAACGTAGCTTTGTAAATCATTGTCTCAGTTTTGCTTCTAATATGTTTGTTACCCCATATAAAATGACTACATTGAAAACTTCTTTTGCTACTATATTGAACTTGTAGACCATTCTTTGTAACTCATATTCACTTCCCACTTTACGTCCATTATGATACTGAAAAGTTGGGATCTTAAGGAGCCTCCCTTTCTATCTCTATGAACGGTCCATCTCTTCTGGCTTGTATTGTTCTGTTCTTAGATTTGTTTGCGTGTGCATTACGGTTTTCTCTTCTCAGTTTTTCTTCCAATAGGTAAGTATTTGAAATTGTATATGGGAATGGGAAACAAAGTGTAGTAAGGTAATTTCCGATAATTGCCCGGATTACTGGTTGTCTGCAAAGAAAAAAAATATATCAATGAGTATTTTGGTATATAAATAGTGTTTTGTATATTGTGTAATATTTAACTATGCTTGGGCAGACATAACATAATACACCAAACATTATTTATATCCGGTAATACTGACTGATCATATTGCAGGCATTTCTTTCTATCAGACTATTTGGGAGGAAGATGTCTGAACAGACATATATTTAAGCAATTTTTAGAAATCGTCTTCCCCATTTATAATTTCGAGTACTTATCTGTTATAGGAAAAAACTGAGTAAAATCTCTATTAATAAACATGCAAAAAAATAATGTCTTGTGATACTTGTCTATGGTACAGAAGATGAACCACATCCTTTAGCCTGACTTTGTCGAAAGCTTTTTCGGGATCAATTAGACCAATGAACGTTGGTCGATTATATTTAATGTTGTCTTTTTTATTTGTAACGTTACAAATACTAGTGGTCGCCCAGTTGTCGAAATTCGACACTATTTCATGAAATTGAAAAAAGTATATTTTTATAAGAAACAGAGTTGTGGAGAAATCGGGGAAATAGATGTAATGACCAAAATTGTTCACTCATATTGACAAATCTATTGCAATAAAAAAAAATATCGATATTCGAAATATTTTTGACAAATGAATGACCCCCCAAATTTTTGGCTGGAACTGCTCCTGGCAAAATATTCCATATAATAATTGGAAGATTGTTCTTTGCAACCTAAAAGTTTTCGTCATTTGCGGTTTCAATCAAGTTCAGGAATATTAAAGAAAAGAGAGGACATTCTCTATTGTCCGCTGTCTGAAAATGTTTGACACAACAGCTTCGGGAAGGTTTTGATAATAATATATTGATCAAATAATTAAATTCACATTAAAAACAGAATATTTAATATGAATGTTACTGTAACGCGTTCAAAAAATCAATACTAATCTACTACATTGACTATTTTACCACTAAACACTAACAACGCTTGTATGCCACTTCCAGAAGTACATGCTCTAAGAATATAACGGCATCTAACGATCCATATATAATTACTCAATGTTTTGAGTTTTCATCGTTTTCCGGCGGCGGCACTGTCGGTTGTTTGGCGTTGACAGTACGGACGTAAATAATGAATTTTTATTATATTTTATTTAATGAATGAACCAATATTATGAATTAATATTAGCATTCTGCACTGAAGGTCGTCAGTAGCTACTAACAAAACAAAAATGAAGAAAATCGGTTGAGAGACAGAGGAGAAAATGGTACCTAATTGTTTTGTCTTTGCATATTTATATATAGATTACACATGAGTATGTATTTTCACTTCACCCTGTTGTTCGTCTACCAGTGACATTTTTTGGTTTATGAGTTTGGGTAAGATTTTTGTCGTGAATTTTAGCGTGGTGTTCAGACATGCTTCCATAGTGTTCTTTTTTTTCTGTCATCTTTTTTGAATAGCAGAATTAGTATGCTTATTCTCTATTCTTTGGGAACTTTGTTGTGTCTTAGAATTTTTTTAATGAACTGTGTTAATTGCTCTGTCATCGCTGTTTCACCGTACTTTAGTAGCCTTTACTATTCCATTCTTGCCTGTAGCCTTCCCGTTTTTCAATTTTCTTCGTGATCTCTTGACTTCCTCTCTTTCCTGATCTCTGGGCTCTTCCTCGGTTGTGAAATTTGGTGTTTCTGGTTCTCTGAGTTCTTTTCAAGTATCCTGGTGTATGTTTCTAAATGTTTTACTTTTATGATTTCTCTCATTTCCTGTCTCTCTCCTCATGAATTTCTACATTTCTTTTTGCAATCCCTAGAACATATTCTGACAAGCTTGTCATTGCGAACTTTCTTGTAATTTTTATATGATTCCGGAGTCTTGTTTGTCATGTATTCCAGATACGCTTTTTCTTTTCTATGCTTTTTTATTACTCCGATATCTTCAGCTGTTGTTGATTCATTCTGTCTGAAAAACTGAGGTCTCCCAGATTAATAATATATTCGTTTTTTGGTGTTTAGTTTATCGGTGCCTGTGATGTTCAAAAAATAATTCTTTTTTAATTTCTTCTCTATTATTTTCCGAAGCGTATAATCTGCTGATATTAACTTGCTTCTTACCCAGTGTCATTTTGGTTCTTACAACTCTCACTGATACGTAATTTTCATATGATTCCGATGTTTAGTTTCTCGTGCATTTCAGATAGGCTGTTTTCTTTTCTTTGTATATTTATTGATTTATTCCTATACACTGTTTCCTTGGCAATGACTTTTCTCAGTGTTTAGGACATTCATTCTGATTTTTAGCCTTTACTTCGTTATCTTCAACAACTTGGTTCTGGTTGATTGCTTCTGTTAGTTTCCTTTCATACAAGTACTTTGTTGATGCATTCTGTAGACTTCCCACTCGACCAACGCATGTAACCAGAACATGCGTTGGTCTTCATTACTGAATCCGTCCTATTTATCAGCAACCTTGGTTCTATGGCTAGTTTTTAGGGCTCCGTATATACAATATACGGATATCCTTATAATAACACTCGAGATTTCTGCGTCTGTCGCATCATAGCAATTTTCTCCTAAACTACTGGACGGAAGAGGTTGAAATTTGGTATCAATGTATAGTTTGGTGAACCGATCAGGAGTACATATCGTAAAAGAAAAAAAATTGATTTTAGGGGCACTCCTGGGGTAAAAACTAAAGAAATCGATCGTTCCCCCCCCTGATCTCCGAAACTACTGAGCCTAAAATTTTGAAAAAAATAGGAACTATAGAACGTTGCCCGAACTTTACAGGGAAAATAAGGAGAAACCATTAATATTAATTTTTGGGGGGCAAATTATAGAATTAAATGAAAATTAAAAATAAAAAAAAATTCAAACGCATCATGTAATACATCAAATGAAAGGTCCCATTCTGAGGAATACAAATATATTTTTTTCATATTTAAAAAAAAATAGTTAAAAAGATATTAACAAAAATATACCAAAATTTACCCATTCCCCCCACCTTATCTCCGAAACTATAAAACGTAAAGTTTTGAAAAAAAATAGAGGTATAGGGTCTGACCTGAAGTATATTTTAAAAAAATTACCCATTCCTCGGTTATTCCCCAAACTATAAGACCTACATTTTTTTGTTTATAGGGAAAATATGAAGAAATCCCTAATATTAATATTGGGGGCCAAATTATTGAATTAAACGGAAAAAAAATTTTAACGCATCATGCAATACATCAAATGAAAGGCTCATTATGAGGAATACAAATATATATTTTTCATATTTTTAAAATTAATTGTTTACAAGATATTAACATAAAGATATAAAAAAATTTCATTTTCCGAAATACTGCCTAAAATTTTGAAAATAATTAGGGGTACTGTGTCACTTGAAATTTATAAAAAAAAGTTATTAGAAAACCCCCATAGTAATTTTAGGGACAAATTATACAATTAAATGGAAAATAAAAATTCAATTTTTAAACGTATCATGTAATATATCAGATAAAAGGCTCATTATGTGAATTACAAATATATCATATTTTTAAATCATTTGTTTAAAAGATATTAACAAAAATATTAAACATCGACTTAATTCCCACATTAGAAACTACACTATTTAAATTTTATTTGTATTTTTAAATAATTTGAATAACAGATTTAATAATTTATAATTTTGCCCTTTATCTTCCAATCTATAGAGCCTCAAAATTCAGACAGTAGATTATAAAAGGCTTCCCTGAAAGTTTATTAGTAAAATAAAACTGTGATGTTAATTTTGGGGCCAAATTAGAAAATTAAATACATATTTTTATAAAAATCAAACGAATCATGTAGCAGATAAAATAAAAAGTCTATGTTAGAATGTTGAACGTGGCACGGAACCCTTAGTAGGCAAGTTCAACTCGCACTTGACCAAATTATTTATTTATGGTCCTTACGTTTATAGAATCATCATCTTTAAGGATGTCCATCAGATAGTTCTTAGTAGGAATTAATCTGTCCTAGATTGCCAGTAAAAAGCTTCGTTTCTGGAAATATATGACCAGAGATCAACCAATAGTTCGACGCTAAACTGTCTACATATTCTTGGGTGGTGTAATTGGACTTGCTCATTTGACAATTGCTGTGCTGTTGAGCCATCAACCTGGCATATGACTATAAGTAGCTCAGAAAATTCTGGGCGTTGTTAATCTTCTTCCTCATTCATATTGTGACAATGTTATACGCTCGATAAAGCTCTTTGGATGACGATTCTCAGCTATTGTTATTATACTTTCCGGTTCCATTGCTCAATGTCAGTTTTGCAGCAATAAATTATCCCGAAATAATATATGTGCAATTTGACTACACGTAAGTGTTAATAGTTTGAAACAGGCTGTTTTGTCTTCTATAGTCGTCTTATCTTTCTGTAAAATTTCATATGGATGCCCGTAGAACACTCTTCTACCAACTTAATCATACCATGCAGCTGTTATTTTGTACCTGCCAGTAACTTTGAGTCGTCTATATACAGTAAGACCAACGAATATGAGTGGTTCTATATTCGTTGGTAAGACTAAACTCAACTACAACAACTGAACCCAAAGTTAGTCGAGTTCAGTTTGTGTGAGGGGGGCTTCTTGGCAAGGCAAAACCACAGCGGGCTAAAATATTCTCCCTGGAAAATACATCTTCTGACGGTAATGCTCAGTGTATATGGAACAGTCAACTTCGTCCACAAAAAATCTTATTTGCTAGGTGGATATGGCATATTCTAAAACATTAACATCAGAGTTATTTGCTTGATAAAGTATCAGTACCTGAATGAGTCAATCATGCTACTTAGGTACTAACTAATGCTAGCTAGTACCTACATATATTTTCAGATTATTCCTATGCTATATTGTTATAACTTCATGGGTTAAAATTTTTATTCTTATTATCATTATCATCTTTTCTGGCATGTTGCAAATGCCATAAAATGTTTTCACCACAGAAATAGCATCTACTTAACTCAAATAAATATGTGTATCAATATGATGGTTATTTTGGTGAAGCATTGCTAATGGATGTTGCACTAAAAACAGTTGATAAGAGTAATTTACGGTCGTATCGGCGTTTAGTTTGTTGATATATTAAAGCGTTCCTAAAATGATGTCACGTTCCCATATTCTTTCTCTTTCGATAGGGACATGAAAGAAGTTATTTACGGTACCAAAGAGGGGTTTTGAGTGTTTCACATTTTAAGATGGCTGATAACTGCTTTTGAAAAGCTTCTGTTTTCTGTTTTTATGATATAGCGACTATTAAATTTATGATTGGAAATTAGCCAAGTCGATTGATGGCAGCAGTGAATTTGGTGTTTCTTTGCATATATTTTTGCGATTTTCAGAAAAATGGTAAGTTTTACGTTATAGAAAAATATACGGAATCAAGCTGGAATATATCTTTATAGAATACAATTTATAATATTCAAATTTCTTGAGTGGTTTTAGAGAAAATACTGAAGATTCATTTGAAAATCACTGAAATCTGGAAAACCGTAAATTTCATATTATAGACAATTATATGGGACCTTTCTGTAATGTTCGTTAATATAATGCAGTTTGAATAATGTAAATTGCCCGAGCCGTTTTTGAATAATCGCTCGTCATACATAAAAAAGTTGCATACGAATTGATAACCTATTCCTTTTTGGAAGTCGGTTAAAAATGTTGTTGATCAAAGTTTTGACATAAAAATGACATGTGCCAGATTACCCGGTGACAAATGAGAGTTTTTTAATTTTTTTCAATTAGAAAAGATGGTCTTGTCAATATCGTGATGTCTTATTTCAACTTAGAGCATGTACTTTCTGGAGATAGCCTTCAGTGCATAAATGTCGTGGTAAGACTCAGGAGAGAGAGGGCAATAGAGAGGGCAAGAGGCTATTTCATTCGGTTGAGAGCTGTTTCCAATGAAATACGGTCAGCTTGTCAATTGGCTGCTTCCACCCACTAAGTCAAATAGCCTCTTACTATCTCTATTGCCCTTTCTAGCATTGCCACGATTTTATGCTTGACAGTCTATATCTAGATGGTAAATGATTGAATGAAGTATTTCAATTTTTTTTACTTACGTCCTATGATTAAAACTATTAACGTATAAAATAAATTACTAAATTGTTGCAATTTTGTTCTTGCGCCAAAATATTTCCGTTGGTATACTCGCACAAATGTCTCTTATTGGTTTTTTCAGGTTGTCTCCGGATTTATTTCAAATATCCCCACAAAAAAAACGAACTGCTTCAAATCTGGTGAATGAGCTGTTGGCTCGATAACATAAAAAAGTGTTGGATAGAGCACCAATATTTCTTTCAGATAAGGCCTCATAAATCCACACTTTATATTGGTAGTTCCCATTTGGCTCTGGGAAATGATGGGTACCACGTTCACATTCTATGTAAAATTTAATTTGATTTTTGGTGGAGAATTAAAATTTTCATTGTGTATATAGTACGAGATAAATCTCATATGTTAAATATCTCTGTCATTACCATCCATATAAGCACACCCTTTTTTGCACGTTTTTTGACGTAGTAGTCTCTAATTTATAATAGGAATGTTTATTAGAAGAACAATCAAATTTTGTGCTAGTATTGGATATTAATTGCATGTTATAACGGTTTATTTGCTATAAATAAATAAAAATTGACTTACTACAAACGAAAAGAAGACGTACCAAAACGAAATTTGTGTAGAGCACATGCTCCGCCCATCTAATTAGAGATGACACGTTTTAAAAGTCTTAGGTATAAATGTCTGGTTATTGGGAAGATTTTAGGTAGTTGTGTGGGTTTTTGAATGTTCTTAGATTATTGACAGTCCAATTCTATTTGCACTACTAAATTTTTAGCTGTTTGTTTCAGTTAGGAGGTTATCAATTCGTCGGCACGTTTTTTTATGTATGCTTAGTGATTGTTCAAAAACGGCTTGGGCAATTTTGATGATTTAAACAGCATTGTATTAAGGAACATTACAGAACGGTACCATATAATTTTCTATAACGTGAGATTTACGGTTTTTCAGAAAATCAGAAAAAGCAGTAACTAAGGGACTACACTTGAGTGAATTTCAATGAATATACTGTTTTTTCTAAAACTGCTCAACGAATTTAAATATTTTAAATTGTATTCCACAAATAGATGTTCTAGCTTGATTTCCGATAATTCTCTATAACATAAAACATAGCGTTTTTCTGAAAATCGTAAAAATATTTGCAAAAAAACGGTAAACATTAATGTAAATGTGAAATTTTCAGAGTGTTTGTAACGGTTTTCATTTTATAAGGCTTGCAGTCGAGTGAAATGGCACAAAATATTCCATTAATGTATCGAAAAGAAAAAAAAATAGTTGAGCGATCTTTTCTCATACGGTATACGATGGTAGGTGAGTGTTTGTGTGCGTGCAACGAAATTCAATCAGCAAGCAATGTGCGCAGTTGAAATATAGGGCGAAGTAAAATTACAGTTAAACAGGTGGGTTCAAAAAATTACAAATAAATGTGATATTGGGTGGTACATAAGCAGTTCCATATATAGGATGGTTGAAATATAAGGTGAAATATAATTAAAGTTATACATGATGGTTAAAAAATGTTGTATTGTGTGGCACATAAGTAGTTGCGTATACAAGATGGTTGAAATAAGAGTGAAGTAAAACTATACTTATACAGTGTGGATAAAAAAACTTAAAAAAATGGTTAAATAGTCATATGCAGTAAGGATATTCGAGCTATAGGGCGGAGGGCTCAAAAAATGTTAGAAGAAATTGCATATACAGGATGACTGAAATATAAGTGGAGTAGTTAGACAGGGTGGTTAACAAAATTTTATATAGTGTGGAACATAAGTAGTTGCTTATACTTGACATATGAGGCGAAGTAAAATTATAGGTATATAGGGTGATTTAAATAGTAGTAAAATAGAAACAGTCAATAAGGTGGAGAGGATTAATATTTATACAGGGCGGTTGCAACATCGTGTAGAGTTGAATTATAGTTGTACAGGTTGATTCAGAAAATGATAGGCAAATAATTTATATTGCGTGACCAATACACAACATATACAGGGTGGTTTCAATATAGGGTGAATTAGAGTTACACTTATAGAAAGTCGTCCAAATAATAAAACAAATAAAAATTTTAAAAAGTATATGGATAATATAGAAAAAAATACAACTTAGATGGAGAGGGAGAGATAAGAACAAGCTAAAATATTCAATAGAATTGTACCTTAAATCAGTTAAGAAAGAAAATATGTCAGAAAACGATTTCTAAACGGTTTTTATTTTAAGCCAGTTGAAGTCGGTTTTTTTTTAAGCATAAATTATATTATATTTAATTTATTTTTGTCTTTATCTTTATAATTAACACAATATTAACTTGCCATATTTCTAGTTTGCTAAACGACAATTATTTCTTAGCATTTTTATAATACGCCCAACCTCGGAAAGGTTGTCGAGAGCATTTATTTACGTATGTATCCGTTTCTCGTGTACATAAAGAGAGCAGAAAGAGGCCATCCCCACGGGACAGTGCT
>JAVLUE010000420.1:0-20001 GCA_034190945.1 Octodonta nipae | reverse complement strand
AATCAAAGTGTATATTTTTTATAAATTTAAAACGCTTCCTTTAAACGATATTAGGGTAAATATTAGAAAATGCACCATTCTCTGCTTGTCTGAAAATATTAGAATCTTGAAGGTGGTACGGAACCCTTAGTATGCGAGTCCAACTTGCACTTGACCAAATTATTTAGCTAGGGAAATAAATATCTAATATTGAAGAAGTATATTATTTAGTCATGTTCTAAAATTAATTCGTAAAGTATGGTAATGATTTTATATTTCCTGTAGCGTCTATTGTTCAAATTTAAAAAGTCGCAATATAAAAAAAAACACAGAATAATAGAACGGGTAATGAAATTCAATTACCTTGACTAGCTTATCTCTAGCAATAGAAACCTAAATGAAAAAACTAAAACAAACACTATATAAAACTCAAGAATATTAGGAAGATGAAGACGTCAATGGAGAGCAGGGTGAGAATTTATAAGACAAGTGTAATGCTGTCCTTACGAATGCAACTGAAACTAGGGTGGAAACATGCAAAATGAGGAGTGTAATTAAAATAATAATATAAATTTGGAACCCTATTTTAGAAACACCCTGATAATCATATTTCAAAATCCATACGGGAGAATTATTTTCCTGTTTCATTAATAACGAAATAATTAAAATATATTATACAATTTAACATGCATTTAAGCATTGATTCCATTTATGGTTAAAAAAGGTTGGAGTATTATTCGACTGATTTTTAAATTGAACAATAACATGATTACGAAATTTACTAAATCAATTATTTAAAAAATGTCAGCTAGTTAAACCAACCTCTAAACAGCGAATTCGACAAATAAGGCATTAAGAAAAAAATTCCACAGGTTATCCGTGAATTTCAAATCGATTTTTACCATATATGCGTATAACGATATGGATTTACCCACATTCCGCAACTAAAAACAGGTGTGAGCGGGAAACAATTTTACAATTTCCTTTTAATTTTTACCAGCTTATTACAATCAGGTTCTCATAAATCTTTTACGTACCTGCCTCCCAAACTGTTTAATAAAATAATAACATGCCAGTTTTTTTTAACAAGGAAATTCAAGGTTGGCATGTGGCAAAGCGACTTCGTCAAGGTGATTTATGTGTATTCGAAGTGTTGGATGGAGTGATATCGTACATTTTAAATATCGTCTTGTTTGATATCGTGATAATATGAACAGATAATGATGTGTAACTCTCTCAAAATATACCCAAATACACATTGTTCGGTTGCTAGATAATGTACTTTAAAAATAGATCTGTAAACTATGTTATGTAATCGAAAATTAGTGAATAATGGTACAGAAAAGCCATCGTAAAGATTTATGGGCTAGTAGATCTGTTTTTTGTAGAAATGGATTATATACAATATGTATATTAAATGTGCGCTACTCAGATAGTTGTGGAAAAACATTTATAAACAAATAAAAGTTGAAAAATTGTCTTTTTGCAGTTTTCTCTTTATATCTCATTTCTATAGCTTGTAGGAAAGAAGTATCTTACAAGTGTTATTTAGAATGGAATTTTCTACAAATTCTAGAAAATACGTAAATATTGTTATAAAATTTATCTACGCTATCCCTGACTAATCCATACAGCCAAAAATATCTGCAGCACACCAGAAGCCCTCAAAGAAGAACAAGTGAAACTAGATAAGACCTTTAGACGAATGGATATCCGGAAACGATCATTACCAAGGCGTTTGAAGAGCTGGACAAACCACCTAGGCAGGAAGAGGACACCTACTAGTACGGTATACTAAAGGCTTGTCGGAGAAACTTAGAAGAATTGCAGCTATGGAATCAGAATGATCTTCAAAAGTAACAACACCTTGAGGAGCATGATAACAAGAACAAAGCCCGACGCACCAGCAATACCAAATAACTGTATATACAGTATACCGTGTGAATGTGGCAATCTTTACATTGGAAAGACAAAGCGACCGCTGGACACCAGGATTAAGGAACACCGCACAGCTACTCAAAGGGCAGAGGTAATGAATCAAGCATGTACCGAACACCATAATATCAACTGGGGCCAGGCCAGAGCAATTCACAAGGAAGAGCACTGGTACAAAAGAAAATTCATAGAGACAGCTTATATAATCTCAAACGAAAATATAATTAGCCAGCCCAGCGTCCAAATTAAAAATATTTGGAGAGCTCTTCTTCGGCCTCTGCCACTACGCATCACCGGCAACCAACCTACAGGTACGACGACGCTGATTGGACCAGATAAGACCCAATGACCCAATACAAGGGATAATCTGAATTTCCTATCATTCACCTGATGACGATAGGAAATATACAACTACTGAAACGTTGTGAGACCAAACACTTCAAGACGATGGAAATCGAAGGAAACTTCGAGGAACGAGTTACATTGTGTACCAACTTCAGACTAATATTGTCTTCCCTTCAATGGATTGAAAAATCTCGAAAATTTAGATCGTAATTTCTTTAACAGGTTTTAGTAAACCTACGAATTATTTCGTGTGATTTAAATCCTAGGAATCACAGGGAAACGGCGTTACACACAGTACGGCTCCCGATTTGGAGTCTCTGTGAGCTAGATTTTCCTGAAACTCCTGGATGTCGGAATTCATTTCGCGATAAAATATTAAATTCAGTTATATGTATTAAATACAGAAATAATTATTCGAGATTTCAATCAGTTGAGGAGAGCGCAACTGATAAAGGTTTTCAACCAGAAACAATATATTGTCTTGCGTTCAATGGATTGAAAAATCTTGAAAATTTGGATAACAATTTGTCGGAGATTGCATCAGAAGAGCAAAAGGAACACAATACCCAACAACTTTCTGATGCATGGGCTGCAGATATACTGAGTGCAGACCCTGAAGAATACCTCTTATCAGATGAGTTACATCATTAGATTGATGTATTTGTTTTTACTTTAATTATGCAAAAGTTGCACAAGTTGTAAAATAAATATAATTTGGTCAAGTGCATCTCCGATCTTGGTAAATGTATACTAGTACGTACATATTTAATGTCAATGTCATCGTAAATGTGAACAAAGTCAATAACACCAAAAAGTAACAAATGGCAATGAAAATACATAAAAAAGTTAAAATGAAATGCAAAAAAAAAACACAATAAAAATAATAAACACTTACAAAAAAAAAAAAAACTAAAAATGTACGGGATGTGACATTGCCAATCGAAAAAAATGATTTTAAAGATTAGCAGGTAATGAGTCGATATTCTTAGATTTTCCTTAATGCGTTTTAAAATAATAAAAAATATTTAATTTTTTATTTTTCACAACGAGGCTTTTCATTTGAACTAATATATGATGTTTTTGATTTTTTAAGATTATTTATTTAATTTTCTAATTTGCCCCCCAAAATTAACATTAGGATTTTCGGATGATTTTTGCTATAAAGTTTGAGCAAGGTCCTATTTTATCTGTTTTTTCAAAGTTTTATGATTAGTTAGTTTGGGAGATCATTTCTCATTTAATTTTGTAATTTATTTGAAGTTCAAAGAACTTTTTTAAATTGAGGTCAACCATAAATTCTGTAAAGCTAAAGAGCTCATGGCTTACTCATAAAAATTAACTATTATTTATCCTTAATCTTATCTATTTTTGAGGGATTTCACAATAATAATTTTAAGTAAATTTATTAAACCATATATGAAGTTTCGACACTTAAGCGTTATCAAATGATTTTAGATAATATTCTTAAAATCTAATTGACTTTTCAATAAATTTGTTGTCAAATCGAGTCTCACATTTCAACTTGTGCATATTTTTATATTTCAAAAGTCTAATAATGGTGGTACAAATAATGGTGAGACAAAAAATAAACATTAAACAGCCACATGAATTCGTGTCGGTCTTTTGTAATATTATTTTGTCAAGTACCTGATCAGAAGCCGACATGAGACATTCGACAGCTGCCGAACGCTTAATACGTTCCGCATCGACATGAGCATGTCTCCACCAATCAGAAGACGTCGTTGATGACGTAGAGGAAGAGGAGCCACGGCTCCTTTTGCGTCCGCTGCCCCCGCTCTGTCTTCTCACTTCCTAAACGTGAATTACAAATTCAAGTTACAGTTTTCTTTCTCTCTGATAACGTGAAGCAACGCTCTCCACGACAATGCACGTTTGAACCTCACATATATTGAAAAAAAATCTCTTAAATTATGTATTAAAAAAAATAAATTGTCTCGATATTCGTATTTGTTTTTATTATTACCTAAATGTATTGTTAAGCGTTTTGAGGCAGAGAGAAAACACAAAGTTTCCAGATTTGTTCAAATAATATCAAATGTGCATGAACAAACCAGAAGATGGCGCTACTCAGAAGTGGAGTCCTTGCCATATTTTTGTGCTTCATAAAAATAAGCAGTGACTGTCATTGAAGCAAACAAGTCGTGAATCAGGTAAAAATTTACTCTCCGCCCATGGTTCAATCTTGAAACAGGTCAACATGAATGGCGCAGTCGATGAAGGAACGAAAGAGCTAATGAAGAATGCGGTCGAAGGCCTGTTGAAAACATAGACTTATACATTATCTTGTCGCCATTAAAACTTGCTTGAATGTTCTATTTATAGTAATAAGTATGTCTATGGGTTAGAAAAGGGGGCAAGTCATTCGATTCTACGAGTATTTTCTAGAAGTTTGCCCTCAATAATAGTGTGATTAATTGAACCAAAGTATTGAAAAATTATTTGTACAAAAGTTCAATAAGTTTAATAAGAAGTGAAGACATAGCTTCGTGAAGTAACACGAACTGCTTTTCTGAAACGCATAACACCATTCATGAGGAAAATGTACCTTAAGGTTACACAGAAATGTTTTCAGATTTCCTTACTGAGTAATTCATAAAAGACCAAACAACACTTAAGTGCCACATCATCCCATCCATCAAATACAAGAATTTAAAAAGACATGATTTAATGCACCTACTTTGTACCTGCTGAAAATTGTCGAGTTAAGATAATCCACAATTGCCCATACGGGTATTAAATAGTCAATGCAAAACATATTTCTCTCTTTTGAGGATATCACACCTTATGTCCTGCAGATAACGCTAGTCTCTTTAATTTAAGAGATTCAAGATGTTTTGCCAAGCTAGTTTGTCATCTGGGCATAACTAGCGTTTTATGCAGCCCTACGAGCTTGGTACTGGTCGAATTAGCGCTCCTCCAACGTCTGCACTCTGTGCCTAGGCACCGGCCTAGTTATGGCACTGGATCCAAGTATTGAAACTCTTGATACCACACTAAGGATTTTGTGTTATGTTTAATGTTGAGTAACGTTTCTCGCTTGTTCTTAGGGTAGAAATATAGAATATAGACAATTTTATTTGTTAACAAAGAATTGATTTTCAGAAGTCCAGATTTAGAGAACTATTAGATCTGCGTTCATTGACATCTGTAAGGGATACAGGTCGTTTTCTGAGTAGATCAGAACAATGTCATAATGCTATTGACCATATAGCGATTTAAATTGGGAGCCATTTACATATACTTTGTAGAGAAATGGGTCTAGTATCGAACCTTGGGGGTACTTCATGTGTTACTGTTTTGTCTGATATCCACATATTGCGGTCTGTTTTTACGTATGTTTCTATAAGTTATTTATAAACACCTCTGACTTCAAGATGCTCCAGCCTTTAAGTAATGTGGTATGGTTAATGGTATCCATACCTTGGAACAGTTCACATAAACACTAATACTGTACTTCTCCTTGTAACCTTCCACCACCATTCACATAGTCTGTTACTGGTGCACATTTTATTGGAAAATAACCTGTTGTTCTTTTAGAATGGCACTGATCAATGTTTCACAAAATGTATAGCCCTCATCTACTGGAAATGCTGTGGAAGCTTTTTTGGGGTAATACAGAGATGTATAAGCATACATTTTTGTATCCTAACACAAAATCTTATTTCTTTATACCCAGATTGTTACCATTAAGCAACCTCACCGCCCTGATATTAAAACAAAAGAATTCCTATTTTAACAATAAAACGGATAAAATACTGTAATTTTTTTGATTTTTATATAGATCTAAAGTAATGAATGAAAGATCAAATTTGTCGCAGCAATAGCTTATGCATAATTAAAACAAAAAAAAAAGTAAAGGATTACTTTGTTATGTAAGACAGGAATTGTATTTAATAATTACCACTTTTTGAAACTGCTTGGTAACTATAATTTGGACAACACAAATTGAGATAGTGGTATTGCCAAAATAATACCTTAAATCTTTTATACTGCAATTATGCAAAAACTACTGATGCAGCAAATGTCATTTTCAGCTGGTTTAAAGCAGGCATAATATATAAGTAAAATTTCGCCTAATCTTGTGAAGTGCCAATGATATTTTTAGTAAAGCAATATTTTTAAACACTTTCTCAACATTTCTCAGTGAAAAATCACCCGAAGAGGATTTTTATAGACAGTTTTCAGATTTTTATATATTATACAAATGATCAATTTAAAGGTAACTTGATCCAATCAATATTTTCCATGATTGAATGCATCATAAACAAAACGTCACTTTTTCTCCATTATAATTGTTTACAAAATCCCATTTCAAATTTGTTTACAAAATAAAACTAATTTGTTGAATTGCACTATTTGTTTTCTTTAGCAAAAGATAACTCTGGTATTTCCAGTGAATAGCCTTAATTGAATAATGAAAACAAAAGCACTATATGACAAATAGGTAGTTGCATCTAAATCTATTCTGCTTTCATGTTTCTGATGGCTTGGAAAGAAGTCTGTCTAATATTCTAAATTATAAACCCTATTTTGATTTTGAAAACGTAAAAATTTCCTAATATATTTTTCAATTAGAAAGTTTTCATTTCCCAGTTCAAGAATGTTTTATGACAATTTGCTAAAAATATATTCCTACAATAAAAAATAAAAATAAACTAGAATCATGTAGTTCGAAGTTCAATTGTGTATGAGATTGTCATTATGATAATCTCACACTCAGAAACAATTTGGTTATTAATTACATTTAAATCTTTAAAATACGTCTGAAAAAGACGTTTTTAATTTTATCTCCAGATTGAAGGTCACATTAAATAATGATTCAAATTTAAGAGATTTTCTTTTCGATGCGAGATTGATTAAACGAGAGAAAAAACGAATGTTTCTCTCACCTTATTCAAGCGAGAAAACTGCAGATCATCATCAGGATAGATGACGTCGATTGTATGCGTGTGCAGCAAACTCAGTATGTAACGCGTATACACGACTGCATCTATACCA
Organism: Octodonta nipae; assembly: GCA_034190945.1. Classification (NCBI taxonomy): domain Eukaryota; kingdom Metazoa; phylum Arthropoda; class Insecta; order Coleoptera; family Chrysomelidae; genus Octodonta; species Octodonta nipae. Next base: position 12,723 of record JAVLUE010000420.1, on the reverse strand, counting down.
CGTGCTTCCAACTGTTCCTCGAGCCAATCAGAGACCACCGAGGGCATCGACACCAATTGGGGGTACTTCATTTCACGTGATAGTGTGAATTTCTTTCTATTAATTCAATGGTTATACTTTTTTTTGTAATGAACAAGTGTGTTAAGATGAAAAAAAAAAACAAAGAAAAATCGAAAAAACTGCTCTGTCACTGGTAAATAATAGTAACAAGTTTGATAAGAAAATAACAATTTTTTTATAAATACTATGACAAGCCAAAAACGTAAGAAACATAGCAATTTTATGCTGGGCATGGTAATTGTCTATTTTAAAATATGTCCATGGCGCATATATATATATATATATATATATATATATATATATATATATATATATAAACTGCCAATTACATGACACTTAAAGAGTGTAACAGATTGAATGAACTCTTAAATTTTGATGGAAATACATTCTGGAATATGAAAAAATATGGACAAAATTGCTAAATGAAATAAACATATAACAACTCCCTCTAAAAGATAAAAAACAGTAGCTAAGTATTTTTAATAAATACTTCAGTTACAAAGTGTATTTCTGTTAGTAAAGATATTAATAAATGTATTATTATTACACAATAAATATGGCAGAAAATTTAAACAAAACAATGCTACAAAACAGTTACTTTAGTATTCAGATATTATTTAAAACAGGTGAAAATAGTATTGCTCTAAATGGAAGATTCTTTAATATTCTGTTGATATATTTGAATTCTGAAACAAAATCCAAACCCTTTTTTGTTTTCAATTTATTGGGTCCTTTATTTTAATCAATAGTTTAATGTATTAATCAAAAATGTTGGCTTTAATATGTATCATTTCTGCTAAAATTCAAATTCAGAACTTCAAAATTATTGAGTGATTCAGTTTCAGACTTTGAGAACCAGTTACCAAAACAGTGTGATGAAATCAAAAGTGAGTTGATCATGTAAGTATGTATGCTGAAGAAAACAATTGAAAAACAATACAAATGCTTGAAACAGGCAGTACTAACAGAGTATTTGCAAGAAAATATTATTGTGCAATTACCTGTTATACACTTTTTAGGAAGAATAGGTAAAAGGCAAAATGATAAATTGATAAATCATTATACTGCTGGAGAAATAGGCTCCTTATAACACACAGCTTGGCATAACATAGACTTGTTTAACAAAAAATAACAAAAAAAGAATACATTTCATGTATACAGCTCTATTTTGAAATTAAACAAATACTTTATTGGCCAAACATGGAAATAGTCAGAAAATAATTGTGTATTATAAGTGAAGAAAGAATCAATGCTAATATCAATAAAAAAGTTTATTATTATTAAGAAATTATTGTATCTAGTACAGTGACAACATTGTAACAAAAAAAGTAGATACTATGGGGAATTTTATGTTAAGTTAAAAGATGTAGCTAAATAATGCATTCCCACATTAGATTTGTCTAGCAAATATGATTTTAAGACGCGAGATGTAAGAACGACATCTAGGAGAGAGAATTAGCACACAGAGGTTCCGAATCTGGAGCCGTTCCGTGTAATTGCTGTTCGGAACCTTGGTGTGCTAATACTCTCGAAAATCCGAGATGTCGGTCTTACATCTCGCGTCTTCAAATTTAGCGAAATGTATCAAATACATAAATAAGTGAGAGGACATTCAATTGTGGGAAGCGCAACTGATGAAGGTTCCCTGACAGAAACAATGTATGTTATAGATAATATATAATGTATATTGTCTTGCATACAAAGGAATGTCACCTCCAAAGAGAGTATTAAATATGATTTTCATTAATAATAAGGAATAATGTTTATTTATTTTATTTTACTTTTATTGTAGTGTGAGATTAATATAAGTAAAATCAAAATATAAAAATAAATCTGTTCCAAAAGTCACAGCAAAATTTTACTGATTTTTCTCAGGAATTCAGTTCAAAAAATGATGGAATGCTACATAGATTTATCAATAAAAGTGATTTCCTAAAATCTTAAATGGGTAAACATTAACAAGTAATCTCCTAAAATCTTGAGTTGTTGAATTTTATTTATAGAGAACTTAGGTACCCAGTACCTTCAAAATGACTACAGATAATGTAATTAGGTAAATTATTACAGTTTGTTTAAAAATACTGATAGTTTCAATGAATGTATGATGTCCAGACTAATTGGGTGCTGGTTTCCTCATTTAAAAATTAGCTATGTATTTATATAATCAAGCTTGGATCATATTACTTGTTTGCAATGCTATTTAAGCCTTATATTTGTATCTTGTATGAACTATTAACTGTTTTGATTGACTTTTTTCCTCTTCTAACATTTTTTTATATTGTCAATTCCAAATAAATTTTTCTGATGAAAATGAAACAAAAAATAGTATGGTTCAAATTTAATTTAATCATTAAATAAATAATATGCAGTGATTCTATACCCAAATGAGAAGTTTAAAGCATTTATTGTGCAGATTAGTTTGAAAATGTCCTTGAAAATATGAAACTGCAACTGAAAACTCTCAAATAATCAGTAATTTATTTATCTAATCTTATCACAGATAACAGAATATATGAGACATAAGATATCACCTAATTCTGATGTGCAGTTCACAACCTTGGACTTCAAAATTTAAATAAATGCTCCAGATGTATGAGAGGACAAATTTAATTTACAAACTGAACCAGCAAAAAAATTATTCTGCTTGTTCATTAGGGCTTTCGCTTATCATTTTTCTTCCGTAAAAGATATGTGTTTGAAATATGCAATCGATACAACATCTAATGGGGCTTTTTTGAACAAATTAACAGTCTTACTGATTGTCCTCTGTAAAACGTCTTCCTTATTCACAGATGTAATGAGAGATATAAATCTCCACAATATGATTAGCCAGTCTTCATGAGTACAATAATGAGTTTATTTTAGAGACATTTTTTGTCAAATAAAATTTCTTGACAACAAATAAATATACACAATATATCTACACAGAAATACTAGTTGATCATATTGTAGATTGACATCTCTCAAAACATCAGTCCAAGACTTTCTGTAGGAGACAAGTAGTAAGAAGAATTTTAAAAACTTATTTATACACAAAGAAGTGCAGCGAAAAAACGCAACCACTAAGAAGAATTTTAAAATAGTATTTCTACAGCAAAGAGTGACAGAGAAAAAAACTACAATGAATAAACAGAGTAATCAGGACTGTGTTAATAATTTTAAAAATGCTTAGCATAAATATATAAACTTGAATTTCTATCACAAATTTAAGGAAAAATAAATAGTGAAAGAGCAGTTTAAGGAATTTTGTCAACTAACAAACACAACCATACTCACAATTTAGTAATTTGGAGAGGCCTTGTGTGCAGAGGGTTGGTTTTTTCTTGTGGAGGAACTTACAGTGAACTGTAGCTGATTGTAGTCATAAAACATTGTTAAAAAAGCCTAAATCTGTCCATGGTCGTTGCAAAAAAAACGTCGTACGAATATTTCAAATCTGTTTAGTGTTCTTTTGTGTTCAATTCGTCTTTAAAGTGCCCCATCGTTATATTAGAGATCTGTAAGATAAAACAAAAAGAATTTATTAATAGATAAAACAAACTCGTCACAAAAAAGTATTGTATTGAGTTTTTTGCACAAATAAAGCATAAAAGAGTTCATAGCTCTTGTTCTAAAAATAATTCATCAAGGGCAAACGTCAATTTTATGTGAAAAATGTATCGGTACATCCTAGTTTTGAATGTGCAACATTTTTCATAGCGGCAAAACGGCTAGAATTTTATTAAATTTAGAAATTCGTCATACTCATATTCTACTTGCCAATCTATGCAGCACATGTTACCGCCATCGTTTGATGAAGATCACTGAACATTTTCTAAAACATCTAAATGCACTTTGAACCCGGCGAAACGTATAGGGAAGGTCATTCTTCAAAATAATCGGACAATGGTATTACCACAGTAATCGAATAATAAACATTCTTCGATAATTAGACCAATCATTATCGAAATTTCTCACGTTACTTGCTCGTCTATTTAAAACTTAAATCCAATAGATGCAACAAGAGTTGACACTGTACAAGAGGCGTTAAAATCGACTTATTCAGGTTACAAATTATTAAAAACAATTTAATTGTATATTACTCCTACCTATTTAAGGAAAATAAACACACTTTCCCATTATAGAACAATTTGATAGAAAATGCGCCATTTCTAATTGCACAATATAATCATCACTTGTATACACTTAATTGTTTGACAAATCCAAAAAATATATACTAAACTTAATAGAAAACAAGCTTAAATAAATAATTTACCTTACCTTACAACTCTGGGTACATTTTAAATCACGAAATAATACCAACACACCCCAGAAATTAGTAAAACATGGCAGCTAGGCGCTGTGGCCACTGCCAATCAAAAAGAGTCCCGCTTAAACTGCGCCTGGGCAAATGGGCCGCACCTGCGCGTTGAATACCAATTCCGAATTTTATTGACTTTTTCTAAGAAGGAAGCATTGCACTTTCGATAAATATGTCCAACTTATTTATTTGATTTATTTTCGTATAATAAACAATTCATTGTGAACACAATGAGTTTCCTGATTTCGCTGTAATTTTATTACAGTTTATACGTTTCTTGCCAAAAAAGCATTTTTGGTTTGAGATTGCTTGACGTGTATCGAATTATTGGGCCACGTGGAGGAAGTACTTGATGATTTGACAATATTTTGTTGATGATGTAAAACTCTTTTAAAAATCATCATTTGTCAATTTTTAACGATTTCTTTTTGTTTTACAGCATTTTTATATTTTACTTAAGTTATATTATTTAAAAGTATTCCCATATATATTTTTAAAATAGGTCAAATTTAATTTCCAGTACATTCCATAGCCATATTTTTGCGATGTGTATTCAAATCTGGTTCACAGTCTGGTTACACGATGCAATCAGGCCACAATGCTTAGAGCATGTACTAGTAAATGATCTAAGCCACAATATGGCGCTTCACCTTAGAGCATAAACCACTGGAGGTAACAATAAAGAGCGAAATTTCCTATTTCACTCAATTATCCACTAAGTTCGAGGGATTTCAGAATAGCTGTGAGTATTCATGTGAAATAGCGTGTTGCGCTCTTTATTACTCTCTCTTCCTAAACAAAGAATTATTGATTATTGGGTTACAGCATTTCGTTAAATATTTTAATTTTACAAATATGCCTCTTCATATAGTCTCTATTCTGCCATTGACAACTGGGTATGACCGAGATCCCGAAATGTTTTGAAATATACAGAATTTTTAGTATATGTTGTGCTATACCCACAAAGTTCATAAAGAAGTATCGTTATTCTTTTTTTTTCTCGTTCAATCAAAGTTTACAAAAGGTTTTTTCCAACCTATCGTACAAGCTCAACCATGTGCGCACTGACGAGTTACCATTTAGAACTTAGAGCTTCTACTTCCTAGAGATAACCTGCAGTGCATACAGGGACGTGCTTCCGGGGGGAGATTACAAGCTTCAGGGGGGAGCGATCCTGTACTAAATTTACTTAAATAAAATTTTTAACCAATATTTTTGAGTTATTGCATTAAAAATAGTCATTCTGTACTTTAAATCCATAGAAGTTATATTCTTCTAGGCTCCTTGAGTTAGGATTACCTGGTTTTAGTTTTAATATTACATTTACTAACTTTGAGGCTCTCGGTGGAGGGGATCGCCCCCCTCCTTGGATCCGCCTATTAGAATGACAACACTAGACATTTATGCATAGAGCTTGTACGTATGGAGGCAGCCTGCAATGCACAAATATCGTGCCAACGCTAGAAAGAGACATCAATAGAGAGGGTAAGAAGCTATTTGACTCGTTCCCTATCTCTTTATTGTCCTCTCTTTTTACTCTTGGCACGATATTTGTGGATTGGATACTACCTCCAGAAGTACATGTTCTAACCATTTATATATGTTATAGGTTATTCGACGAGAATGAACAACACGAAAAACTGTCCACTATTTGAGCCGAAAAAAACGTGAATTTTTTGACTTTGCCAGTGATTTTTGCTCAATTTTGTTGGCAACGAAACGTCACATTTCACTCGTTTGTCATATTCATTTTGTATACATTGGAAAATTTTTAAGTCATTTCGAAATCACATCATACACTAATGAGAGAGGACGAAATTTCAACAAACGGCAAAAATTTAGATTTTCAAACTCCTATTAAGGTGAAGCTATCTAAATCTAACAGAATCAAATAAACAATAAAAATGTACGTCGTTTTGAGATCTCCACACATTAAACACACACGTTCAAAGTTATTAAAAAGTAAGTTTCTTGTTATTTTTAAGGTTAGAATTAGAATAGTAATGACATTGTCCATGGATTATTATATAATTTTGCATAACAAAAGGAAACATGTTGCTTATTTTTTAGGCTGCCGGCATTACCTTAAAAACCAGTGCATCTGTAATTTGAGTATTCAAATAGCAAATCCGTCATTAAATCAATGCAATGCATTGCATTCATTAAGTTACCACAAGCCTAGGTTGTTTTATGATGAAACAAGTATATTATGTATCCCTAGGCATAATACCAACTTGGTGCGATATATTTCTATTACAAGTATAAGACATGATAAAGAACCTTTAAAACCCTCATCCAAAGTTGAAGTGACTGTGCAAGAATTGAAAAAGAAACAAGAGGAGGAATCAAAGACAGTTAAAACTAGTACAGAAGTTGCAAAACCTGTCGTAAAAAAATCATTAGCAGTAAGAATATGGGATGAATTGGTTCATTATTATCATGGCTTTAGATTGTTATTCATAGATGTCAAAGTTTCCAGTGGTTTGGTATGGAGGGTGTTGAATGGTAAAACACTTACGAGGAGGGAACACAGGTTATTAACACGCACAGTGGGTGATTTATTCCGCCTTGTACCTTTTTCAGTATTTATTATTGTACCATTTATGGAGTTGTTACTACCTGTTTTTATCAAATTTTTCCCTGGCATGCTCCCATCAACATTCCAATCGACCAGTGAAAAGGAAGATAAAATTAAACAAAATCTGAAGGTCAAGTTAGAAATGGCCAAATTCTTACAGGGTACTTTAGATGAAATGTCTGTACAGCATAAAGACAGATATTCTGATAGTGCAAAGGAATTTTTAGAATGGTTTCATAAAGTTCGAAATTCTGGTAAGCATTATTGTGTAATGTTGAGAAATGTTAAACCATAAAGACATCATAATACCTGATGCAATAGTGCATTTGACTTTTAGAATTGAGAATATTTTAAAATAAATATACATGATTGTTTAAAATTCCAGTAGTGAGCATTCCACAAAGGTACTAGGTCATTACTCAAAAGTCATCCAAGAATAAATATAGGCTTTAAGTAGATTTTAATCTGTATGAGGAAATCTTTTCATTCATCTTAAACAGATCATTTATCTTAAAAAATGTCAGAAAACATCTAGGTAGTTATGCAACAAGGTAATAAAGGATATAACTTTTTCATGTTTAGGTCTGCCACTGTTTCTATTCTATTATTTAAACAATTATTAGTATATATTTTTATGTGTGTTAATATTAATAATCAATTAGTACATTATAGCATTCCTTAATTTTTTAATTTTATATTAACATTTTTCAAAGGGATAAAAGATGCTAGAAATTAACAAATTTTTATTGATATTTTATTGTCTATTGGTTTAATACTTCTATTTAAAAATCTCTTCATACCAATGACCCCATCTTTGAACTTGAGGATGAGCAGTCAGTAAATTACTAACCCTATTCAGAAGTTCATCCTTTGATATAGGGAGTCCTTGTTCTTCCAAATTTCGGGATCTAATATCTAAAAATATTTTCCTCCACTAACTGTTGTACTCCAGTTTACAGGGTGTGTCTCAGAAGTTTTTTAGCTTGAAATGCTTACACTGGGGCCCCATGCATTTCAGAGGCCTTCTTCACACTAATTCGTTGATTTCTATGTGAATCAATTTTTGTTTTATACTACTATATTTTAAATTAAACCTATTTTAATCCAACTTGTCATATTAACTTTGTGAAATAAAATGTTAAAAATGCTATCACATAGGTATTGAAATTTGGAAAAATAATAAAGTCAGTTGGATGCATTCTTGTAATCATATTAATTTAAGGGTATTTTGAAATAAAAAAAGTTTATGTATTATTAAACTAGAGTGATAGATAGTCTTACAATATGTAAATGTCAATTGTAATATGGATTTGTGCATTAAAAGACTAAAATGTTCTGTACTGATACAGAAGTCTTCAAGGACCTCATTTCATCCATAACAAACACTTTTTCAGTTTACATAAACAGTTCATTCTCACATATTCTTTTCAATTAATTTTATGCATAAATAATATAAAAATATCTAATTCGATATGTTGTACTATTTATTTGAAATTCTGTTCTGTGTATAGACTTCTCAGTTTACTGTATAAAGTTTTCTTTTTTTCTAAAAGCTTTTGAAAATGGCTTCAAAACATGGAAAATTGTAACATCTCTAAAATTTAATGGCCATTTTTCAAACTTCATTTTCAGAATCAGAGTGCCTAAAATATTAATTTATTTGCAAATATTTGAGATCAATTAATATAAGAAGACACATGATGAGTGGTTAGTCAATATTTTTGCTTCTTAAGCTCCTACTTTGGAATTTATGCAATCTTATTGCTGTCATATTCATGGATTTCATTCACCTAATAATGATTAGGTATGTGATTCTTCCCAGAATAGTGAAATAGAATTTTGACTCTAACATGGCTTTCTAGAAAATTTCTTAAATTGCTTAGTATAAACTAATATTATTGCTACAGACTATAGGAATTCCTGATTCCAGGTGAACAAGTTTCCAATGAAGAAATTATGAAATTTTCGAAACTTTTCGAAGACGAAATCACCCTAGACTCATTATCGCGTAGCCAACTAATAGCCCTATGTCGAGTACTGGAAGTCCAAACCTTAGGTACAAATAACTTTTTGCGATTTCAATTGCGAATGAAATTAAGGTCTCTAGCCGCCGACGATAAGATGATACAAAGAGAAGGAGTAGACAGTTTAACACTAGCTGAAGTTCAACAGGCTTGTAGGTAAGCATAGCACCAAAATATTTCATAATTATACAAATGTTGCTTTCCACATATGGTATGGCGCTATAACGGCTGTGATGATGAAACCGACATATCTCTTGTCTTTCTAGAGCGAGAGGTATGCGCGCTTATGGTCTAAGTGAGCAACGGTTGAGATCTCAACTATCCCAATGGTTAGACTTAAGTTTAAACGAAAAGGTTCCCCCTTCACTATTACTGTTATCAAGAGCCTTAATGTTGCCTGAAACTATTCCCACTAGTGATAAGCTCAAAGCCACAATTTCTGCCCTACCTGAGACGATCGTTAAACAGACTCAAGCAGCTATTGGAGAAAAAGAAGGTACAAATATTATTTGAAATGTTTCGTCGCTAATATATCTTCTATTTCTTCCAGGTAAAATTGACAATAAAGTTAGGGTGGAATTGATAAAGGAGGAAGAAAAGAAGATCAAAGAAGAAAGAGAGGAACGCAAAGAGGAAAAGAAAAAGTTGGAATTGGACAAGGAAAAGCAGAAGGAACGCGAAGAGATTTTGGTGGACAAAGCACCTATCATATCTGCTTCGAGTACGCCGACGTTGAAAGACCCAGCCGTGAGTGCTGAAAAAGTGCAAAAGGCCAAGGAAATGAAGGAGGAATCGTTGCAATCGAAAGATTTCGAAATTATTGAAGAGGCCATTGATACAGTTTCCAAAGACAAGAGACTTATTGGTAAGTGGTTCTTATATGTATGCTGTTATGTAGATGTTAGATGCATTGTTGTTTTTGTATACAAATTTTGGTTTGCCAACTTTCTTTCAATTATATTTAAAAATCTCGTTGTTATTTGCCTACATGTAACCACCATATACAGGGTGTTAGAAAAGTTCTGGGGTAAGCAGGTACTATGTAATATATGCAAACAAATTTAGGAAAATAAAAATACAATTTTGTGATATTGTATACATTTATCCTATATTTTGAAATCAGATTTAAAAATGTCAAAATACTATAATTGTGATGTGTAAATTTAAATTAGCGTTTAATTAAGTTGGTAGTTAAACACTAGTGAAAAATGAACTACTGTTAGACCCAAAGTGGTTCTTATGATACTTCTTGGTCTAGTTCCTTCTAAAAAATATACGTGGTACATTTAAAGACTAATACACTGAAGAAGAAGGTACTGTATTTATTAACAATTTAGTAACTATTGAATCGTGTTGGTCGTTACTTGCTGAAAGTTGAAACTCCTTATGTATTAGTAACAGACATGTACAACTACAGCTTTTCCAGACAATGAGAAAACATTACAATGAGAAGTGTTTAAATAGACTGCAGTTAAAAAATTTATAAAAAAATACCTGTATCGAGATTCCCAACAATACCGTCGTTAACAGTGGGGTAAAATATTGTAAAAGAAGGGTGAATGCGGGGCTAAATTAATAGTACGTATTGAAAATTTTATAATGGGTCGATTTTTTAAATATGAAAAAAATATATTTGTATTCCTCATCTTTCCACTTGATATATTACACAATGCGTATAAAAAATCATGTTTCATGTAATAATGAGTAAGTCGATTTATATCTTTCTTGAGATCTCTTAAACAGATGGTTTTAAACATATGAAATATATATATATATATATATATATATATATATATATATATATATATTTGTATTTGTCATAAAGAGAACTTGCATTTACATGATTTGTTTGAATAATATATTTATTATTTTCCATTTAATTCTATAATTTGACCCCCAAAATTAATATTAAGGATTTCTACTTATTTACCCTGTAAAATTCCCTATACTCCTAATTTTCTTCAAAATTTTAGGTCGTATGGTTTCGGAAATAAAGGGGGGAATGGATATTTGTTAAAATATTTTTGATAATATCTTTTAAAGAATTTATTTAAAAAATATGAAATATTCGTTATAATGAGCTCTTTAATTTGATATATAACTTGATGTTTTAGAAACAATTTTAATTTTATATTCTCAATTTAATTCTGATATTTGTCCCCAAAATTAATATTCGGGGTTTCTGCTTATTTTTCCTATAAAGTTCAGGTGGGGCCCTATATTCCTAATTTATTTCAAAATTTTACGTCTAAAATTCTTTTGTATTCCTAAAGAATTTTAGCCAGGACGCTGTCATAAAACTGCATGGGTAAAATAATAAGAAAAGCCTGCTTAATATAAGAAGGATTTGCAGTTAACAGAACTGAAGGAAGCAACTTGAGAAAATGGCTTTTAAATGAACTAATAAAACTAATAAAATTGAGAGAGGTCTATATCGAGAAATGTGCCAAAAACGAGATAGGAACCTTATTATCCCCGTGATAGCTGATTAGTGCAATTTTCATACCTGGGCACTAGAGAATGAGCAGTTGTCGTGTTTTTCTTATTAATAAATATTTTAAAATCCTTAATAATGGAACCTCACAAGATTACATGGTCGATTGCAATGGTCATTTTTAGGGTTCCGTATATTCAATATATAATAGTTTGGTGACCCGATCGGGAATGCATATTGTAAATGAAGAACTTTTCATTTTAGGAGTGCTTCTGGGTGGGGGGAATTAGAAAAATTGACTATTCCCCCCTTTCATTTCCGAAATTATTGAGCCAAAAATTTTGAAAAATAGGGAATATAGGACAATGCCCAAAGTTTACAGGAAAATAATGAGAAACACCCAATATTAATTTGGGGGCATATTATTAACTGAAAAATAAAAAAAAATCAAAAGCATCATATAATATATCAAATAATAGGGCTCATTCTGAGGAATACAAAAATATTGAAGATAATTAGGGGTATAGGGTCTCGCTTGAACTTTATAAGGTAAATAAGTAGATATCTCTAATATTATTTTTTAAGGTGGGGGGGGGGCAAATTACAGAATTAAATGGAAAATAATAAATTATTTTTTAACGCAATACAAAAATATACAAAATTCGACTGATTTCCTCCAATATTTGTGAACTACTTAGCCTAAACTTTGCAAATAATTGAGAATATAGGTGCGTACTCAAAATTTACAAAAAAAAGTAAAACACAAATCCTAACATTAATTTATAAACTTAAATGGAAAATAAAATTTTGTTTTTTTAAGTGCACCCGTAATGTAATGCATCAAATGAAAGGATCATAATAAAAATAAAATATTTGGTTAAAATATTTAATAATTTATTATTTAAAATTTGACCCATTTTCCCCTTTATCTTCCAAACTAGCAAAACTAAAATTCAGACAAAAGATTATATAGAGCTTCACTGAAAGTTTTTGGTAAAATAAAGCGAAGACCCTAATCTTAATTTTGGGGGCCAAATAAGAAAATTAAATAAACATTTTTTTGAAAATGAAGTGCATCGTGTAGCAGATAAAATAAAAAGTCGGTTGTGAGAAATAGATGTGTATATTTTTTATAAATTTAAAACGATTAGATTAAAAGATATTACGGAAAATAGAATTTGACCAAATTATTGTCGAATAAGCTATACCACAAGGGTTACATTTTTTTTTCCATAAAAGTGGAAATAGGGGATGAGTTTCATAACGAAGTTTTCTCTAATGTTGTTACCTTCCTCATAGAACATCAAGAATATCAGTTTACCCATTA
>JAVLUE010000419.1:0-20001 GCA_034190945.1 Octodonta nipae | reverse complement strand
ATTGCCTATTACTCCACCTGATGGACGAGATAGTGAATATTTACCTCTACAAGTAAATAAACAATTGCGGACTAGTATTGATAGCTTAGATGAAATTGAATCTGGTGGTTACAGTGAAGATGGTATGTGTTATGTTAGTTTTAAGAGAAATTATATCAAACCAATTTTTGAATGATATAGGTAAAAGTCTAACTTATGTACTATTTGAGGTAGGAAAAACAAAAAAAGTGTTTTTGGCATAGAGATAATACTTAATATAGACTACATTAATGCCTGAGAAAGAAAACTGTAATGCATTATGAGAGAAACAGAAAATCAAATGGACATAGCTGAGTCTGTCTAAGCTAGCTTCTGATTGTACTTGTTTGCATCAGTCAAGTGACATCTGGTTAGAGCCTGTACTAGCTTTGGGTTTAGTAACTCATTTTGTACAGCTCGCCAAAAGGAGTTGTTCACACTGAGTTGTTCATTTAAACAATGTCACTTCTAAACCACACAGCCAGTTAGCCTTAGGATATTTATAAAATGTATATATGTACATGATTGGTTCACTTATCAAATTAATATTAAGCTTTTGTTAAGTCATAAAATGTAGGGATCATTAAATTACATTAAAATATAATGATTTTGTATATTTGGCAACAATAATCAGAAAATTTACCTATAACCCAAATAGAAATTTAAAAAAGCAAACCTAAAACGAATCCCCAAGAAGGATAGTAAATATTATTATTATGAAGTATATAAAAATTATAACTAAATTAATAACATAATAAAAAGGATTTCATAAATTTACATTTAAAAAAATAGCATGGAAACTTTATTTCAATGGAGATTACTTTTCTTTTCAGTTAATGTCTGCCCTGCCGTTCACTGGGCACTGAGGTTGCTACTGTACAAAGTATTTTTCTCATTAGTTTATATAGCATAGGATAAACTGTTCTCATCAAATAAATGGATCTTATTGTCTTAGTAAGAGCAGCTCATCCAAATATTTATCCACTTCAACAATACCTGCCACTATAGGATTTGAATTGGGAACAACTTTGAAAACTGCAGTATCAAAATCTTTTCTAATCTTTCTTATCCAACATTATGAATCCACTTGTACAGGTTATAGAGAGCCTGTTACTGTTTCTATTGCCCTCTTTCTACGTTTGCCACAAGATTTGTGCAGAAGTACATGCTCTAAGGTACAGGTATCAATACCTCACACACATTATCTTTAGGAATTACCTCTTCTATGGTTTTGGAAACTGAGCCATTTTCTGATAAATTTCATTATTTTGAATTATTTATTAGATGGAAAAATTAAGTGAAAACTTTTCTGATGTTGAGAATATTTAAGTTGTAGACTGTTCCCAAATTTCAAAGGTATGGGTCCCAAAAACATCCCTTAGAATATTTTGGGTTGTGTTCATCTGATGAAGATAATCAATCACCTATAGAATCACTTTTGTTTTTTTAATCAAACATTCCCCTTTTTTATAGAACTTAACTCAAGGAAAGGTTGAGGTAAATTTGAAGATTAAATACGAAATAAAATAGATTTTAAGCATATTGTGTAATGTATGAAGTCAAAGGGGTCATCATGAGAAAGATAGATATCTTTATAACATGAGCACAGAATAATTATTCTGTGACATGAGTTTCATTAAGAGCGCACAAATTGAAATGTTTTGTTTACTTCACCAAACTGCAGAATTAAAAATATTAACAAACCAACAATAAAAACACGAACTAATTTAGGTGGCATATTTATCTATCGCAGCGATGTTGCCATATCTCTTCAGTTTATTTGCGTGTACGTCCAGTGTATGTTTGCTCATCAAAAAAGTGATTCGTATTTGTTAAAATATAATATATATAGGAATGCAATTGTATCTGTTCATTATCTGTTTTTAAATGCAAAACTATCTGTGACTGTAAAAATGGGTGCGAAATTGTTGACAATTTCACTTATTTGACGATACTATGGCTCTTTTTAGAAAAATATTATAAGGGTTTTTTATTTATTTTGACCTGACCTGTTATATATACCGGGTGGGCCCTTTTAATCTACGCACCCCAATCGTTTCGTTGCTAAGCATGGTATGAAAAAAGAGTTCATACAAAACTTGTTCAAGGCGAAGAGGAACACCGTTTGGTGCTATTAATTTTGACCTTGAACTTCATTTTCAAGGTCATTTGAAGGTCCGAGTATTTTTTTAAATGGCAACCAGTGTTTTTGACACCGAATTCGGGAAGAGCGGGAAATTTTACGTCTGGAGTGATATAGATACAATTTTTTGTGAGAATGTAACCTTAATATAATAATTATGTTAAACTATAGATTTTTACATTTTCCTAATATTTTTGGTACAAGTGTACAGAGATTCTTTTCTTCTTATATGTCATGTTAAATACCTTATTAGCACAAACATTAAATGAAATAAACGAAATCAGTAGTAATTATTACATATCGCAAAAACACCATTAAATTTATCCAGAAAACAAGAAAATTTATTTCAAAATATATTATTTCTATTACTGTGATGCGGCAATTATCACTCAGGTGCCTGTGTTATTGTTATTTAATCGAAAAAATGTGAAAAAAGCCATTTCAGGGTGTTAAGCTTTTGACTTTGAAATAACCTTTTGAAGGTCACAAAAAATTGTATTAATAGCCCTTCAGACGTAAAATTTACCGCTCTTCCCGAAAACGGTGTCTGAAACAGGGGTTCCCATTAAAAAAACACCCTGCCCTTCAATTGACTTTGAAAATGATTCTCAAGGTCAAAATTAATTGCACCAAAAGGGGTCCCCCTTCACCTTGAATAAGTTGCTTAGGAACGAGCAATTCGGATCGATAGATTAAAATGGCCCACCTTGTATATATATATATATATATATATACACTTTATTTCCCAAACTTAAAATTTCCCATCGCCCCAAGATTTTCACTAGACTTAATCATTTTTACAATATAATACCAAATTACTCAATTTTTAGAAATATCATCTGAAGCAGAAAGACGACTTTTATCTGAAGGAGATGAGTGTACTTCTCCAGACGGAGATGAGAGTATATCTCCAGACGGAGATGAGAGTACATCTCCAGAAACTTCAATTGAAAATTATTCTGACGAAGATAACATTCACTCCGACAAAATTGTCAATGAAGACCCAGGATTTTTGCGTATCTGCATTAGCGGTAACAAAAGGATAGTTACTGGGGCCAATCCGGTGCCTACTTTAAAACGAACCACAGATAATATTTCTCGATTAGATACTAAACGCATGAAATGGAACCAAAAGTTGAATATCAAAAACCCACCTGTGCATCTTTATCTTTATGATATCGGATATGAATCTCAAATGGATGAAGGATGTGACAATATTCAAAGTGAAGATATACATTATTCCAAAAATGATAATTTTGAAAATGCTACTGAGGAATCAAGTCCAAGTTTGCTGACGATTGTTGTGAATAAAGACAGTAGAATACGCCAGGTTGAAAATTCTTCCACAATGAAGTAAGTATTGTCTACTAATATGCATTTGTTATCTTTTGTACCAAATAAATATCCCTCATATTTTGAGAAAGAATGGTACAGTCAGATGTGGACATAGTGAACTATTTATTTATTTATTTATCAGAATGTTTACAATACTTATACATTAGGTATAATATAATAAACCCTGCAGAGGTAAACTCAGTTACCTGTTCGCAGGTCTGATAATCTTAACACTAACCTTAATGATAATTTCCTATAAAATCTTATTACTAAGATACTACAAATTTAGTGTTGTTGAAATAATTATGTTATACTAATATATACTTTAAAGAATTAGAATTTATATCTATTTCTCCCTATATAATTTACTATCCTGCTATTTGAAATTTTAAATATTAGCCAAGATCCATGGTTTTATTTTCTTTTTGACAGTGTTAAGGTTTTTTAGAGTTTTCAAATCATTTGGTAGGCTGTTGAAAACATTAATAGCTTTAACATAACTATTTTTACTGCTTATACTTTTATTTCTTTTTGGAATCATAATACTTCTGTTTCTTGTAGAACTGTTGGATTTTATAAATTTATTTTTAAATGTGTCATAATAGTATTTAAGAGACTCAAAAGCAAAGATTTGTTTCAGATTTAGTGTTTTTTTTTTCGATAAAATTTTGTTTTTTATATATAATTTTCAGGAGTTTATTTTGTAAACGTTGTAATAAAACTTGTTTAGTTGAATAAATACCTCCCCAAGCTATGTTACCATAGCAGATAATACTATGAAAAAGTGCATAGTATAACATTATCAGCGAGTCTCTCAACATAATTTTGGCCATTTTCCGAAATATAAAGACTAAGTATTTTGTTTTATTTATTAAATATTCAACATGCGTGTCCCATCTCATTCTATAGTCTAAACAAATTCCTAAGAATTTACAACTTTCTACCCTTCTTATTTTTTTGGTATTTATCTTAATATTTATATCGCGGGGAACACTATTGCAGTAGTTTCCGAATGTCATGAAAACCGTTTTATCAACATTTAGAGACAATTTGTTTAAGGCAAGCCATTTATTTATCAAATTAAGGTAGTAATTTATTTGCGTTTCGACTGTATTCCATGTTTTTCCTGTTGATATCACAGCCGTATCATCAGCAAAAGATAATATAATTCCCTCTGGTATATCAACTAGTAGGTCATTTATATATAATATAAATAGTAGGGGTCCCAAGATGGTACCTTGTGGAACCCCTGTTTTAATTTCACTGAAACCACTTACAGTGTCATTTATTTTTACTCGCTGATATCTACTTGTCAAGTAGCTTGAAATGAGTTTGAAAGCACTTCCTCTAATTCCATATCTGTATAATTTATCTAATAATATTGAATGGTTAACAGTATCAAAAGCTTTGGCTAGGTCAAGGAATGTAATAGCAATAGGTTCACTTTTATCAAGTTTTTCATAAATTGTATTAGTAATAAAATTTAGAGCATCTTTTGTACCAGTATTTTTCATGAAGCCATATTGCATTTTTGATAAGATTTTATTCTTTTTAATGAAATCGAGTAGTCTGTGGTAGTAGCTAGGTTTGATATCAAGGATATTGGTCTACAATTTGCGATAATTTTAGCCTTACAGATTGGTGTAAAGCTATGAGTGCTTTGCTTTCTCTATACTTAAATTTATGATGTGAGCAAGTGGTAGTGCTATATGTCTAGATAGCAGAGTTTTTGGATAGTTTGTGGATATTGATCGTTGTGGGTAATTTAATGTGCTCATTTTGTGGAATTTTGATTTCTTTGCTAAGCCTAGATCCAACTTTACATTAATTAATCTAAAATTTTAATTAATTTATTTAAAATTATATCTATAAGCCAGAATAAGTGTGTAAACGCAGAAAATGAAAGTTTAGTTTAGGATACAGAGATCAACGAATAAAAAATTGCCAGCAACAGGTTCACTTGTCCTGTATGTATTTTCGGCCGCTGGACACACAACCTAAAGATTTAACGGTATGATTTCTGGTAGCGACATGAATCGTCTACCAATAATGTCTTATCAGATTGAACGAGGAGGCCCTTAAGTTCCTCTTTAAAGGCTTCATCTACGTATTTTTGGTAATATGATTTAGAAATTGCCTGCCCAATAGCATATATATGTGAAACATGTCCATCACCATTAACTTTTACTCTGATATCAACAGCTGGGAATTTATTCTTTCCAAGGGGGAGGTGTAATATTGGTTATGAAGTTTATCCTGGGGCAGTCTTGGCTCCACCTGTCTAAGAGGACATTCATTTATTCGGAGTACACTTGTACCTCGTTACATTAAGCTACTGCAATAGCGGATTTTTTGTGCCAAATACTTGGACAGATTGAACCAGTTCTTTCTTGGACTTTTGCATGGTGAGAGCATGTCAGGATTTTGCAAAAAACAGTTAAAAATCGCAATTTTAACTTGTGTACATACCTACAACTATGATGTGTTGGGATAAGTGAGCTTCATGGTTTAGTGGCCTTTGAGTTACAGGGATTGGGTTCTGTGAATTTGGGGTCTGTGCTGTTGAGGTTTATATGATTTGAGTTTTTGTGATAAAAAGATGTAGTTTTTGGATTTTTGAACCTAGATTTTGTTGCCTCTAGTTTGCTTTGTGAGATTGGAGTTTTGGTATCCGAGGTTGTTGGCTAGTACCTCAGGAGAAGAAGGTTCCTAACTTATTGTTGTTCATAAATGCATAATACGCCTGGAATGTGATTTTGAATCTTGCCGTGCTGGAGCAAAATGCTAAACGGATTCCTGTTCAGCGATCCAAAATACATACAGAACAGGTGAGACTGTTCGTGTCAAGTTTTTTTTTTCAATTTGTGGATCTGTGTAAATTATCTTCAAGTTTTGTGAATATAGAGTTAAGTATGGTTAAAGATTAAATTTTTAAATTCGTGAATAGATATAAAAGACGATCTAAGCAGAGTAATTAGTGTCCCACATAGCAAAATATATTGCAGAGATATTCAAATTCTGGCGGTATGCTGATGATATTGTAGACATATTACTTATTCATATATCACAGGAATGTCGTAGCAATACTGATGCAATATTGTCGGCAATATAAATGTGATAAAATACTAGCGAGTATTTTTCCAATCTGGCAGTAATATTCTTGTCAAATATAACAGGGACTTTGTAACAGTCTTGTGATATTCTTGCAATAAATAAAGCTATGTGGGGTAAGTAATGTATCCAATGATAAATGGTAGAGAGCCATATTTTTTTTCCAAAGAATCTGAAGAATTTCCACGTGGACTGATTTTATTTCACTTTTTTGTTAGAAAATACATATTTTACTGATGATAGCTTATTATTTGGTGCATTGGTGCATTTACTTATGTTTATTTTCATCGTTGACGCCCGTTACAATCGGTTCTTCTGTACATCCAATCTCAGAAAATAGCGCTTACAAATATTCAGTGCTCTCTATTCAATATCAAATGAAATTAGGACATTACACGGCCGTTGATAAAATAATGTTGCATCGATAATAGTGTTTTTATAGACTCATAATTTTTCGTATACAATTGAACCTGGTTAACTCGAATTTCAATGAGATTGTTAGAAATATCCGCAGCGAGTATTTATTAGGATACAACGGTTTGTACTACTACAATTTTGTCCCACTAAAGCAAATATTATAAAGGTACTACTATATTTATTTTTCTCTTCGAGGTGTCATTCCTTTGTACGCAATACAATATATATATAATATATATTGTTTCTGGTTAGGGAACCTTCATCAGTTGCGCTTCCCACAATTGAATGTCCTCTCGAACACTTCTTTATGTATTTGATACATTTCGTTAAATTAGAAGACGCGATATGTAAGACCGACATCTCGGATTTTCGAGAGAAGTAGCACACAGACGTTCCGAATCTGGAGCCGTTCCGTGTAATTGCTGTTCTCCCTTAACTCCTAGGACAGAATGTCACGAAAATCCTAGATGTCGGTCTTACATATCGCGTCTTCAAATTTAACGAAATGTATCAAATACATAAAGAAGTGTTCGAGAGGACATTCAATTGTAGGAAGCGCAACTGATGAAGGTTCTCTAACCAGAAACAATATATATTATATATATATTGTATTGCGTACAAATGACACCTCGAAGAGAGTATTCAATATCTCTGACAGGTGAAGTAACCTGAAAATTTTTATCATGACATTCTGTCCTAGGAATTAAGGGAGAACAGCAATTACACGGGACGGCTCCAGATTCGGAACTTCTGTGTGCTACTTCTCTCGAAAATCCTAGATGTCGGTCTTACATATCGCGTCTTCTAATTTAACGAAATGTATCAAATACATAAAGGAGTGTTCGAGAGGACATTCAATTATAGGAAGCGCAACTGATGAAGGTTCTCTAACCAGAAACAATATATATTATATATATTGTATGGCGTACAAATGACACCTCGAAGAGAGTATTCAATATCTCTGACAGGTGAAGTAACCTGAAAAATTTTATCGTGACATTCTGTCCTAGGAATTAAGGGAGAACAGCAATTACACGAGACGGCTCCAGATTCCGAACTTCTGTGTGCTACTTCTCTTGAAAATCCTAGATGTCGGTCTTACATATCGCGTCTTCAAATATATTTATTTCATTTGGCACTTAACAGTCAACAAATACAAACTTACATTTCTTAATTTTATGCCTTTTATTATATATACTACTCGGTCTAGGTTAACATTTATTATATTTAACAGTAAAATTTTAGAAGAAAATAGCATCTCTGAGAAGGGACTAATACCAAAAGTAATTTAACTCTTACAAAAATGTTGTTGAGCTTGCTGAAGTAAATACTAGTGTCCAAAACAAAATCATTTTTATAGATGTTCATTCATTGTATTAATATTTGTGTGATATTAGTCATGATGGCTTTTGTGACGTATCATTTACAGGCGGTGGCAGAAAGTGTGAAGCAGCATTTCGAAGGGGGGGGGGGGTCCGAATAGGCAAAATTTAATGTGACGTATTTTTCAAGAATAGACAGTGGAAAAAATTTAAAACAGAGATGGGAATGACTGAATTAGTGAATCTGAAAATGGTATTTAATTTAGCGAGAAAAAAATCATTGTGAAATGATACCCTTCTAAACGTTGTTTGTGGCATATTCTTGATTACTTGTTTGTTTTTTTTGGGCAATAACACCACAATCGAAATAAAACGACATATATTGAAGGAAAACCAAACGTTTCAAAGTCTATTCTGACTTCTTTGTAAATGGCTTTAATATTTATTGATGTAAATTGCAAAATGAAAATTTGATTTATGACATTTAAATTGACATTTGTTGATTCAACAAATTTTCATTTTGCAATTAACATCAATAAACATAAAGCCATTGACAACGAAGTCAGAATAGACTTTGAAACGTTTGGTTTTCCTTCAACATACGTCGTTTTATTTCGATTCTGGTGTTATTGACAAAAAAAAAACAAAAAAGTAAATGCTACCCCACTCGACAATTTTAATTCATTTTTTATTTTCCAATTTTTCCCCCTCTTCACCTCCAGGAATAGTGTTCCACCACTTGAAATTTTAGGAAACACAATTGTGATTGAAGATTAATGCATGAACGAATTTTATCGTTTTTTTTTACTTTTCGGGCGTTTGTTAAATACTAAAAACAAACGTGCCAAAAATAACTAAAGTGCCAAAACATTAAATCAATTAATTCTTCATTAATAGGATTGTTGGTATACTATTACAACCAAGTAGAGTTTAATACTATCTTTTGGAGCTGGTTTTACAATCCATTGAACGCAAGACAATGTATTGTTTCTAGCCGAGAACCTGCATCAGTTGCACTCCCCTCAACTGAGTGAATTCTCGAATAATTATTGTTGTATTTATTACATATAACTGAATTTGTCGCGAAATAAATTTTGACGTAGGAGTTTCAGAAAAAACTAGCTCACAGAGACTCAGGAGTCTTACTGTGTGTAACTCCGTTTCACTGTGATTTCTAGGATACAATCACACCAAAGCCCTCGTAGGTTAACCTATCCATTGAACTCAAGACAATATATTGTTTCTAGCAAGCACCGTTGTTAGTTGCACTTCCCTCAACTGATGGAAATCTCATTTAATCATTTATGTATTTTGCACATACCACCAAAGTTAACATTTTAAGTTAGGTTTTCCCTGAAACTCCTCTATGCCTATTTTTGTTTAACATATTTACAAAATGTTATTTTTTTAATTGTAGGAATTCTTTTTCTGGAATTGGTGGTTTCAAAGTTCCATTGCCACCTGTCAAAAGGCCTCCTACCAGACCAAAAAGGACTGCCAACGACTCAAACAATCCCTGTGACACCAGCAAATCTGATAGTAACACTGCCACGACAAACATTATTCGTAATTTATCATATACTATTCCCAAAAACCCTGCAATACTTCAGAGTCGAAGATCATTCCTGAACGATGACGATACCATATCAGTACAGGCGTGAGTATACTATATATATTATTATTTCTATAACCGGGCGGTCAACAATCATGTCCAGGAAAATTTTCACCATTCAACCAATTCAGTGGAAATGCTGATTTAAGTTGTGCAACAATTGAAGTGAGAATAATCAACAATTTGTGCTGAAAGTTAATCTTAAAAAAATTGTAGTGTTGTGAATAATGGAGTATTTTTTTTATTTTGTTTTGCTACTGGTATTCCTTTGACAGAAAAAAAATATAGAAATGTCGGCACACGATAGGTTTTACTCATATAAACCACTTCTATTGTTTTTATTAATTGTATTACTAGCAATACAATTCCTGTAAATTAGTCAATGTCTTTACTTCTATTAGAACATTTCCCAATAAAAAAAAACATTTTGAGTAATAAATAAAGTACCAGACATAAAAAATCACAGTAATAATTAATATTCAACTAGATTTACCTGTACTTAATTTCCAGGTCCACCATTGGTTCCGAATTGACCACTGAGGAACCTGCAGTCTTTCAATGCGTAAACAATGAAGACGTCGACTTACGCGCCATGAGTCCATTTGAGAATGAGGCTCGTATATCTAGTTGGCTGCAAGGAACTCAACCAACTCCAGAACCAGCAGTTATTGAACCTGTAGTTAAGTTCGTACATTCCGTACAAGGTGCCGAACTCGATAGATGCGAGAAAACAAAAGGTAGAGATTTGTTTCTTTCTTTCTATAGTTATATATGTAATAACATTCTCGACGGCTCAAACGGTTTTGATCAAATTTACAGATTTGAGGGTTAATATTAATCTGCCCCATTCAATCTACTTGTTGTCAAAATCTAGCGTTTTTCTCTATAAATAAAGGTTTCACGAAAACTGTACGTCTTTAGATTATAAACAAAATAACGGAAAACAGTAATCCAGAAGTTATATTTATTGGTCACTAGCGTAGTGGTTGCTAAAGCTTTATAATCTGTTTAGTACCTACATTAGAAGCTTCATATGCGATTTAAATGCAAGATTATCTGTTTGTGACCAAGATTTTTTTGACAAACTACAGCTCTTTTTAGGGTTCCGTATATACAATATACGGATACCCTTATAATATCACTCCGGATTTCTGCATCTGTCACATCACAGTCATTTTCTCCACTACTGGACGGAAGAGGTTGAAATTTGGTATCAATGTATAGTTTGGTGACCCGATCAGGAGTACATATAGTAAAGAATAAATTTTTTTTAGGGAAAATCTAAAAAAAATTGACCGTTTCCCCCCCACTGATCCGAAACTGAGCCTAAAATTTTGAAAAAAATAGGAAATATAGAATCGAACTTTACAGGAAAAATAAGGAGAAACCTTTATTAATTTTGGGGGGCAAATTATAGAATTAAAAAAATTTAAAAATTAAAATCTCTTAAAACGCATCATGTAATACATCAAATGAAAGGTCTCATTCTGAGGAACACAAATATATTTTTTCATATTTAAAAAAATAATTTAAAAGATATTAACGAAAATATACCAAAATTTACCCATCTTCGAAACTATAAAACGTAAAGTTTTGAATAAAATTAGAGGTGACCTGAGCGAATTTACTGGAAAAATAAGGAGAAACCTCTACTTTTAATTTTCCCAAATTATTTAATTGAAAATAAAAAATTAAATTGTTTCTAACGGATCATGTTTATATTAAATAGGGCTTATTTGAAGTCGGTTTACAAATATATTTTTATTTTTTTAAGTATTTTAAAATTATTTAAAAAAATGTTTAAAAAATTACCCATTCCCCCCTTTATTTGTAAGACCTACATTTTTTTATTTACAGAAAAAATACGAAGAAATCTTTTATTAATATTGGGGATCAAATTATAGAATTATGAAAATTTTTATCATGCAATATATCAAATGAAGGGGCTCATTATGAGGAATACAAATATATATATTTTTCATATTTTTAAAATTAATTGTTTACAACATATTAACATAAAGATATAAAAAATTCTCATTTCTCGCTTTATTTCCGAAACCATACTACTTAAAATTTTGATAATCATTAGGGGTACTGCGGCTCACTTAACATTTATAAGAAAAATTATTAGAAAACCTCCATAGTAATTTTAGGGACAAATTATACAATTAAATGGAAATTAAAAATTCAATTTTCAAACGCATCATGTAAAAGGCTCATTATGTGAATTACAAATATATAATATTTTTTTGTTTAAAAGATATTAGCAAAAATATTAAACATCGACTTAATTTCCATTTTAGAAACTACACTATTTAAATTTTGCAAAATATATTTTATTTCTATATTTAAATAATTTGAATAACAGATTTAATAATTTATAAATTAAAACTTGACCTATTTTGCCCTTTATCTTCCAATCTATAGAGCCTTAAAATTCAGACAGTAGATTATAAAAGGCTTCCCTGAAAATTCATTAGTAAAATAAAACTCTAATGTTAATTTTTGGAGGCCAAATTAGAAAACTAAATACATATGTATTCTTATAAAAATCAAGCGAATCTTGAAGGTGGTACTCGCACTTGCCAAATTATTTAATAAATACATTTTATAAAAGACAAAAACCGACTTCAAACTTAACTAAAAAGCATGTAATAATTTTTTACTCCAACAATTAAATACTTTTCTGAACTCGGTGCCAAGATGAACAGCGAAGTTTCGAAGTACAACTTATAAATGTACTTCCCTTCCCTTCGGGAAGGTTGTGATAATAATATATTAATCAAATAAAAATAAAACAGAATATTAAATATGAAAGTTACTGCAACGCGTCCGAAAAATCAATACTGATCTACTACATTTACTATTTTACCACTAAAGAATAACAATGCTTGCATGCCACTTCCAGAAGAACATGCTTTAAGAATATATCTAACGATCGCTCCATATATAATTACTCAATGTTTTGAGTTTTGACCGTCTGGCGGCGGCGGCACTGTCAGTTGTTTGGCGTTGACAATATGGACGTAAATAATGATTTTTTATTATATTTTATTTAACAAATGAACCAATTTTATAAATTAATATTAGCATTCTGCACTGAAGGTCGTCAGTAACTACTAAACAAAACAAAAATGAAGAAAATCGGTTGAGAGGTAGAGGAGAAAATGGTACCTAATCGATTTGTCTTTGCCTATTTATATATAGATATCGAAAATATGCCTTCATAAAGTCAACATAGTTTTGATTTGTATTTTTCTGTTTTTTTTTAATAACAGCCAGGGCCGGATTTAACTTAATGCCGCCCCTGGGCACCGCAAAAAATGCCGATCCAATACTGAAATTTTATTTAAACTTACAGTGTTTATATAGCTTTATATTTTTTAAATTAAAATAACTAATTTATTGCAGAAAATTTATTATACAGGGTGTTCCTAAATTGGAGGTACAAACGAAAAGGGGAGATTCCTTGAATAGTTTTAGGAAGAAAAAGTCCCATAAACATGGGTCCGCAAACGTTTCGTTTTCAAGATACAGAGTGTTAAAGTTTCTTTTTTTAAGTTTTTTTTCTCATAGTATCTGCACTTTACAAGATATTCAAATGAAATTTGGCATAGATATTACAATTAAGAGTTTACACCTTGTGATATGCCAATTTCGATTGCAAATCTACAGGGTGATATTTTTTCGGGAACACTGTCCACTGTTGTCCTTCAGAACTTTTTTTTTGGTGAGCCACTGGTACTTTCAAAAATTGTAAAGAAAAGTTTTGTTGTTATACCAAACTTTATGTTCTCTTGTAGTTTTGTCGTATCTACTACCGGTTTCGAGAAAAAAAATTTGAATGATTCTCTTGAAATCCTCAGAAAATTCCGAATTGTCATATAAATCTAGTTACCTACCTAGTAGGCTGTGGTGAATGAATAAATTTATTGTTAGTTTTGACACATCAAATTAAACTCCTGTGTTTTGAAAATTAAAGATTGTTGCATTTTAATATCAAAACATGCCGAATATTACGAATTCCGAAATGGCTGACATGCGTTTCATGTATGGTCTTGCAAATGGTAATTCAAGAGAAGCTAAGCGTCTTT
Organism: Octodonta nipae; assembly: GCA_034190945.1. Classification (NCBI taxonomy): domain Eukaryota; kingdom Metazoa; phylum Arthropoda; class Insecta; order Coleoptera; family Chrysomelidae; genus Octodonta; species Octodonta nipae. The sequence continues at coordinate 5,949 of JAVLUE010000419.1, read as the reverse complement.
ACATGGAACGCTATCCCAATAGAGTGATGCCTGGTCATCGGATGTTCTCTAATGTTCACAGGCGTCTTCCAGAAACTGGATCTTTTTCTGCGAAAAATATTAATGCAGGTAGACCACGAAGTGTGAGAACACCACGACTCGAAGATGCAGTGCTGAACGAAATAGAAGAACATTCAGGAACCAGTACAAGAAAAATTAGTGTTACCTTAAATACAAGTCATCAAGTTGTTTGGCGGATCTTGCGGGATTCTTTGCTCTATCCTTATCACATTCAGAGGGTGCAGGCGCTCTTGCCTCGAGATTGTCATCCAAGAATTATTTTTTGTCAGTGGTACCTCAACAGACTATTGAACAATCCTCATTTTGATTGCCAAATCCTATTCACTGATGAAGCCTGTTTCTCAAGGACTTCAATCATAAATTTTCATAATGAACACATATGGGCTGAGGAGAATCCACATGAAATTGCAGAAGCTTATTTTCAAGAGGAATTTTCATTAAATGTGTGGGGTGGTAATATTGGCGATTATTTGATTGGTCCTTTCTTCTTTCCAGGGCGACTTACTGGTCAATCATACAGACATTTTTTAGAGAACTATTTGCCCTTGTTATTGGATGATATACCTCTTATGATGCGACGTGAAATGTGGTTCATGCACGACGGTGCTCCTGCTCATTTTTCACTTTTGGCTAGGGAGTATTTGAACGAAAATTATGTAAACAGATGGATTGGACGAGGTGGACATCAGCCATGGCCCGCCAGACCCCCAGATTTAAATAGTTTAGATTTCTTTCTATGGGGCCATCTGAAATCTCTAGTGTACATAACGCCAGTGAATACCGTAGACGAACTGAGAAATCGTATAATAGGCGCGTTTGATACAATTAAGAATACTCCAGGAGTGTTTGAAAGAGTTCGATCGTCTATGAGAAGAAGAACAGAAGCTTGTATAAGGGTTGGGGGAGGACATTTTCAACAATTTCTGTATTTTAGTTCCTTTGTTGTTATTTAGTTTTTTTATTATGATTAATTTATGAGTTGTACGTTTCTTGCAGTAATACATTTTTTTTTGATGATTATACCAGTTTATCGAATCTTTAAGAATCATTGCTAGTTTAATAATTCAAAATTTTTTTCTCGAAATCGGTAGTAGACACGACAAAACTACAAGAGAACATAAAGTTTGCTATAACAACAAAGCTTTTCTTTACAATTTTTGAAAGTACCAGTGGCTCACCAAAAAAAAAGTTCTGAAGGACAACAGTGGACAGTGTTCCCGAAAAAATATCACCCAGTAGATTTGCAATCGAAATTGGCATGTCACAAGGTGTAAACTCTTAATTGTAATATCTATGTCAAATTTCATTTGAATATCTTGTGAAGTGCAGATACTATGAGAAAAAAACTTGAAAAAAATTGAAACTTGAACACTCTGTATCTTGAAAACGAAACCTTTGCGGACCATGTTTATGGGACTTTTTCTACCTAAAACTATTCAAGGAATCTCCCCTTTTCGTTTGTACCTCCAATTTAGGAACACCCTGTATATTATATATTTTCAAAACAAAAAAATATTTTTTTTTCTGAAAATTGTAAATTTTACACTAAGGGTGACTCGTAAGCAATTGTATAATCCTTGATTGATTAAAATTTATGTTTTGAAAAACGCAAATATAACTCCAACAAATTTTCAATATTTCGAAAAAAATACTACTAATTTAATATCTTTAATTCCAGAAAATAAAAAAATCTAATATTATTCCAAATCTTCAAGGAAATGAATTAATTAAATCACTTTGATTATTAAGTTGCCAAAATTGTAATTTACAAATAATGCACTAATTGAATTTCTTGAATTATCAATTACAAAAAAACTGATGAATTGATAGAAATTATTAATTATATTCAGCAATCTTGATAAGACTGGAAATTTATTTTTTACTTTCAAAATTTTGCCGCCCTGGGCACTAGCCCCGGCTGCCCCTACTCTAAATCCACCTTTGATAACAGCACAATTGCTGGAAAGTCTGTATATTTCAAATACCCCAAACATTTCTGGTTGTTTTCTGAAGGATAGTTGTGGCATCTTTGCTTTTTAATTTTTTCTGAGTTCTTTGGGTATCACAACACATAAATTGATTTTAATTTTCTTGTTCATTTGTGTTAAGTTATACCATTGAAAAGGGGGTCTGATTTAGATCTTAAAACGTTTCGACTATCAAATATATGTGGTGTTGTTCCCAAAAAAAAAAAAAAATAAAAACAAACATTCCCGGGACTAAATCAGACCACTTTAATATCTTTTAAAGAAAGCGTTTTAAATTTATAAAAAATATACACTTTCATTTTCCACACATAGACTTTTTATTTTACTAATAAACTTTCAGGGAAGACTTTTATAATCTACTGTCTGAATTTCGAGGCTCTGTAGATTGGAAGATATAAGGCAAAATAGGTCAAGTTTTAAATTATAAATTATTAAATCTATTATTCAAATATTTAAAAATACAAATAAATATATATTTCAAAATTTAATAGTGTAGTTTCTAAAGTGGGAATTAAGTCGATGTTTAATATTTATGTTAATATTTTTTAAACAAATGGTTTAAAAATATGATATATTTGTAATTCACATAATGAGCCTTTTATCTGATAGATTACATGATGCGTTTGAAAATTGGATTTTTGTTTTTCACTTAATTGTATAATTTGTCCTTAAAATTCCTGTGGGGGTTTTCTAATAATTTTTCTTATAAATTTCGAGTGAGCACCAGTACCCCTAATTATTTTCAAAATTTTAGGTACTATGGTTTCAGAAATAAAGCGAGAAATTAGAATTTTTTATATCTTTATGTTAATATCTTGTAATTAATTTTAAAAAACGAAAAATATGTATTTGTATTCCTCATAATAAAATATTTTTTTATTTCCCGTTTAATTGTACAATTTGGGGGCCAATATTAATATTATGGATTTGTTCGTATTTTGCCTGTAAACAAAAAAATAGGTCTTATAGTTTGAGGAATAAATGGGGGAATAAGTAATTTTTTAAATATATTTCTTTTAATATATTTTAAAATATTTATTTAAAAAAATAAAAAAAATGTATTAGTATTCGTCAAGATGAGCCCTTTGATTTGATATATTACTTGATCCATTAGAAACAATTATAATTTTTTATTTTCCATTTAATTCTATAATTTGCCCCACAAAATGAATATTAGGGGTTTCTCCCTATTTTTCCAGTAAAGTTCAGGTGAGGCGCAATACCTGTATTTTTTTAAAATTTTAGTTGATGGTTTCGGAGATAAGGGGGGATGATCATTTTTTTTATATTTTTGTTAATATCTTTTAATTAATTTATTTTAAAAATATGGAAAAAATATATTTGTTTTCGTCATAATGAGCCCTTTCATTTGATATGTAACATGATGGGTTAGAAACAGTTTTAATTTTATATTTTACATTTAATTCTGTAATTTGCCCCCCAAAATTAAAAGTAGAGGTTTCTACTTATTTTTCCAGTAAACTTCCAAAACTTTACGTTTTATAGTTATAGGTAAATTTTGGTATATTTTAGTTAATATCCTTTTGATTAATTATTTAAAAAATTTGAAAAAATATATTTGTGTTCCTCCAAATGGGACCTTTCATTTGATATATTACATGATGCGTTTGAAAAAAAATGTATTTTTAAATTTTCATTTAATTCTATAATTTGCCCCCCAAAATTAATATTAATGGTTTCTCCTTATTTTTTCTGTAAAGTTCGCGCAACAATCTATATTTTATATATTTTTTTTTCAAAATTTTAGGCTCAGTAGTTTCGGGGATCAGGTGGGGGGCGGTCGATTTTTTTTAGTTTTTCCACCCAAAAGTACCCCTAAAATCAAAATTTCTTCATTTACTATATGTACTCCTGATCGGGTCACCAAACTATACATTGATGCCAAATTTCAACCTCTTCCGTCCAGTAGTTTAGGAGAAGATTGCGGTGATGTGACAGAGTCAGAAATCCGGAGTGATATTATAAGGGTATCCGTATATAGTATATACGAGGGCTGCCTTTTATATTTCGGGATTGGACAACCCTAGTGTTGCAATCTGACAACTGACAGCTCTATCGTAAAGTTTGACATTTTTGAGGTTATACGTACTCAGAACGTTTTGACATACGAGCGCTATGTGTTGTTTACAGTAACTTAAAGGATTTATCTCGGCCAAAAAATATAATTAAATCGTGAACATTTTCGTGCGATTATTTTTTACAACTTTCGACGTGGATTAAGTCAGCAAGAGTGCATGGATGAACTTAATTTAATTTTTGGCGATAAAACTCATCATCAAGGACCACTGTTTATCGATGGTATGGTGAATTCAATCGAGGTCGTAGTTCACTCCAAGACGAATTTCATGAAGGTCGTCCAAAAACAGTTTTTGTTCCGGAAACCATTGATGCTGTGCGCGAACTGATATTGCAAGATCGTCATGTGACCTATCGTGAGATTGAGTCAACCTTACACATTAGTGGGACCAGCATACATTCAATATTGCATAAACATTTGAATGCCAAAAAAAATTGTTCGCGTTGGATCCCACATAATTTGTCAATCGTTCCAAAAAAGGCTCGTGTCGATTGGTCGAAAGAAAAGCTCAAAAAATACGATCGCGGTTCTTCAAAACACGTGGATTTACGTGTATGAGCCCGAAAGTAAACAGCAGTCGACTGTATGGGTGTTTCAAGATGAGCCGAATCCAACAAAAGATGTTCGCGCACGAAGCACTTCCAAGCAAATGATCACCTGTTTTTTCGGAAAAACTGGACATGCCGCAACCGTACCACTAGAACAACGCAGAACAGTCAATTCTGAGTGGTACACAACCATTTGTTTGCCAGTTGTCTTTCAAGAAATGAGGAAATCCAACCGCTGAAAACGGATTACTCTTCACCATGACAATGCGAGCTCTCACACATCGGCTCAAACAACTGTATTTTTGACCACTCAAAACATCGATTTGATGAGTCATCCGCGGTATAGTCCTGACTTGTCACCAAATGACTTCTTCTTATTCCCGTACGTAAAAAACAAACTGAGAGGTCAACGTTTTTCGTCACCTGAAGAAGCGGTTGCTGCGTTCAGAATACATGTTTTGGAGATACCTCAATCAGAGTGGAAAAAGTGCTTCGACAATTGGTTCAAACGCGTGCAAAAGTGTATAGATCTTCAGGGGGGATATTTTAAAAAACAATAAAGCGATTTTCGATGATTAATATTTGTTTTTGTTCTCTAATCCCGAAATATAAAAGGCAGCCCTCGTACGGAACCCTAAAAACGAGGTCTGATTTAGACCTTGAAACGTTTGGACTATTTAAAATATACAGACTTTCAAGTTTATTTAGTGTTATACCCAAATAAAAACAAACATTTCATTGACTAAATCAGACCCCGTGTGTGTTCAAACTTAACACACTGAACAAGAAAATTTATTGTGAATTTTTTAATTTTAATTTTCTTGTTCAGTGTATTAAGTTTTATTACCATTGAAAATAGGGTCTGATTTAGACCTTGAAACGTTTCGACTATTTGAAATATACAGACTTTCCCGCAATTGTGGTGTTATTCCCAAAACATCAGAAAAATACAAACCAGAGATGCCACAACTATCTTTCAGAAAAAAAATATTTTTGATTATAAAGTTAATATATAATAGACAGAAAAACAATTAAAAATATATAATACTAACAAGACTCAGTTGGTAATTTCTCACTGGAAAATTAATTTGCAAATAGAAAGGTTCAGATTTTAAAGTTGTGTTTGTTTTCTTTTTCAGTAGATGAAATACCTTTCAAAACTGTTCCCAAATTTTTCAAAGGGATCTGTTACTTCCGTTACATAAAAGGGAACTGTCTAAACAAAAAATGCAGTTTACCTCATTACCCTTCTCAA
>JAVLUE010000418.1:0-20001 GCA_034190945.1 Octodonta nipae | reverse complement strand
CCAGATTCATGTGTGTGTGTGTGTGTTTTTTATTATCCGAAGAGGGGGGAAATACATTCCGTACTTAGCTAGCACGTGCTGACCATCGTGCGGGACTCCCGATACAATGACTTCAAAGCAAGAGTAAATCGTTGCATTGAAACCAGTATACCGTATACCCGCTAAAACCCTAACCTCTTTCTCCTAGAACCATGGTCCCCTGCGGCACTCTTACTCAATACTACTTCGCAAGGGTGGTTCATTGCAGATGTTTACTGCTCTTACATTGGAAGCCTCTAAAGCCTACTCCTCGAACGTATTGCGGAGTTCTTTGAGGATAGTCTCCGCGTAATCTGATACCAACTTCCAGGCTTGGGGGCCCTTCAGCATGGCTTCTACTAATTGTTCTGGAACGATATTAGTCTCCAGAATCCTCTCCACTTCAGCACGTTGATCCTGAAACCGGGGGCAGGAGAAGAACACGTGTTCCTCGTCCTATACCACGTCCGTACAGTGTGGGCAGTTTGGGGAGTTTGCCCTCCTGAACCTGTGCAGGTATACTCGAAAGCATGCATGTCCAGTCAGGAGTTGAGTGATGTAAAACCCAACCTCCCCATGCTGGCGGTTGACCCAACGACTGATGTTAGGTATCAATCGATATGTCCACCGGCCTTTAGTAGAGCTGTCCCACCTCTCCTGCCATTGCCCTAGACTCATGGCCCATTCATCGCTGTTTCCTGTCCGCTGGTCTTTTTCTAACTTTCTGCGATAAAGCCGTCCCCTTTCTGCAGCCAGGATGTCGATTGGCAGGGTAGAGGCAATCACACTCACCGCCTCGTAAGACACAGTGCGGTAGGATGATGCCACTCGAATCGCTGAGAGCCGCTAGACTGATTTCATTTTCCGGCGGTACGATGGTAGCTCGAGCGATTTCTCCCATACCGGTGCCCCGTACAACAAAACAGAAATAGTTACTGTTGCCAGTAGCTGTCTTCTTATCTGTCTAGGGCCTCCGACATTCGGCATTATTCTAGATAATGCCCCCTATACCCCAGCTGCTTTCTTGCTGGCCGCGATTATGTGCTCTTTGAAGTTGAGCCGTGTGTCCAGGAGCACCCCCCAAATAGCTGATGAAGGGCTGCGACTGTATGTAGGTGTCGCCTATTTTGAGGGTGATGGTTTCCCTTGCCTTTCGACTGCTAACATGAAGTGTTTCGGTCTTTTGCTCTGCTAAACTCAAGTCCGCTGAGAGCATCCAATGCTGAATTGTGGCTATAGCGAATGAGAAGGTTGTTTGTATCTCCTCTATGTGCTTGCGCACTATGATCAATGCCACATCATCGGCGAATGCCACTAGCCTGACGCCCTCGGGCAGACCGAGCAGGAGCAGGTCGTTGTACATTACGTTCCATAAGAGGGGGCCCAGAACAGAGCCCTGAGGTACACCTCCTGTGATCTTATAGTCTACTTGCCCATTTTCAGTTTGGTACAACAAGATGCGGTCCTTGAAATACGCTGAAACAATTCTGCGCAAGTACTGAGGAACCTCCATCCTGGCAAGAGCCTCCAAAATGCGGTCCCAGCGGGCCGAGTTAAAGGCGTTCTTGATATCCAGGGTGGCTATTAGACAGTACTTTTTTCCCACCTCTTCTCCATCTCTTTCCCGAGATAGCCTCTCTGGCGATGTTGGTAACGAGTGTCACGGCATCGATGGTTGATCTCCCTTTTCTGAACCCGAATTGGTTGGTGGAAAGTTTCGGCTCAACGTAGGGCTCCAGCCTATCTGCTATTATTCTTTCAAGGAGTTTTCCCGCAGAGTCCAACATACAGAGGGGACGATATGATGACGGTTCGTCTGGAGGTTTCTTTCCCCCTTTAGGTAGGAGCACAAGCCTCTGCTTTTTCCACTTAGTTGGGAAAACCCCCTGCTTTAGGCAGGTCTCATACATGTGTAGAAACACGTCAGGCCTATTGGCTATTGTGCATTTTAGCGCGATGTTAGGTATGCCATCTGGACCGGGAGCCTTACCGTTTTGGAGCCGGTTGCACGCGCCCATCAGCTCATTCATAGTCACTGATGGTATATCTTCGTCCCTCACCTGCCATGCAGGATAAGCGGGTAGCTCAGGCTTCGCAGGAAACAAGTGAGTGACAATGCGGTGCAATGATTCGGGGCAGTTCGTTGATGTCATGGGGGGGGGGGCCTTAATTTTATGCATCACGATTTTATACGGTTTTCCCCATGGATCTTGATCAACTTCGTCACACAACTCCTTCCAGTAGGATCTCTTGCTTGAGAGAATGGCTCTTCGTAGCTGTTGTCTTTTGATCTCATAGTCGAGCCTTAGTTCTTCTGTTGTGACCCTGTCGCGTCTCCGTGCTCGTTGATGCAGCCTTCGTGCTTTGAGACACTCTCGTCGGTGTTGTGAGATCGTGTCGTTCCACCAGTAAACTGGTGGGCGGCTGTTGTTCTGCCGTCTCCTTGGCATGGAAGCATCGCAGGATTTGACAACGCTTGTCATTACCTCTTTGGCAGTGGCTCTGCGCTTGTTGCTATTGACAATGGTTCCTGCTCCATAACCAAGGCGAATGAATCAGCATCGAAAGCATTTTTGTTCCAACCGACTGGATGTGACCTCGCACGACTGGCACACAATCTTCTTCGTTTGGGAGTGGTCTTGATTTCCCAAATAATAGCTTGGTGGTCGCTATTAGTAATCTCTTCATCGACCCGCCACTCACAGCCCCCTTTAATTAGGTTGCTGCTAACGAATGTCACGTCGATAATGGAGCTGGCATTGCCTTTGCGATATGTGCTTACGGCTCCTGTGTTGAGGAGTACCAGGTTGAGCGAAGACATGGTCTCAAGGAGAGCTCGTCCTCTCGCGCTCGTTTCCCGACATCCCCAGTCAATTGCCCAGGCGTTGAAATCTCCTGCGATGGCGACCGATTCACGCTTCCGTACATCCTCCGCCAAGGTGTCCAAGAATAACTCGAACTCCTCGAGCTGTGCACTAGGAGGTGCATAGCAGCTATAGAAGTGAACCCCTCCCACTTTGGCTCTCACAAGCCATGGTTCGGGGGTATTTGGGAGTTGTTGGAACGGAAGTTTACCGCAAGCCCATATCGCTGCTCTGTCCGTTGTGTCATTTACCCAGGACAGGGTGTCGAAGTTTTTGTACTGCTCGCAGATTATGGCTACGTCGCAATCCAATTCCCGCACCCGCTGTACCAGTAGGTCTTGGGCTGCTTCGCAATGGTTGAGGTTGAGTTGCAGTACTTTCATTTACGGGCTTGTGCTGCTCTCATCGCCTGTTGGTAGATCGGACATTTCCAACTACCCGCAACGTGCCGGCAGTCTGACCTACTATCTTTCTCTTTGCAGAGTAAGCACTTGGCAGGTTGTTGACAAGCCGAGGCATTGTGACCAGCGCCTCCGCATCTGTGACAACAACTGCTTCGATCAGTCTTGCCTCTGCACGCCTGGGCGTTGTGCCCAAAGTGCCAGCATTTGAAGCACCGTCGAAGGCTGATCCTCTCGCGAACACGTACTGTGCCCCACGCAAGTTTCAGCTTTCCAAGTGCGATGGCTTTCTTGGCCTGGACCTCTGGGAGACAAACAACTGCCGTTTGTGTTGATCTATATGTCCGTCGAAGTGATTTCACTGCCTCCTCAGTGATCTCTGCCAGGCCGTCGATATTATCTTTGAGCAGGTTTACTACCTCTTCCTTGGTACTGATCTCGTCCAAGTCTTTAATTTCAATCTCGATTTGCGGTATTCGAGATTGTACAGTGGCCCCGCTTGGGAGCTTATTCTTGATGGCGTTACAATAGCGCTCCATCTCCTGAGCGTCTGCCTTCGCGAATAACAAAAGGAGATCTCCCTTAGCTGTTCGTCGGATCTTATTGACTTTTTTGCCTATATCCTGCAAGGTGAGATCATTCTTGATACCTCGCAAGATATCTGCATGGGAGCTCTTCTCGCCTTTCTTTATAAGCAGCGTACAATGTTGGGCTGGTTTTTGCTTATTGGTCCTCGGGGCCTTTTTCCTCTTTACCACTTGCCAGTCAGTCGACTGGTTTGAAGGTTGGTTTTTGGTCTGCGGTTTAAACTTGGATTTTAATCCATTGTTTCTCTCTGCTTCTGAATTGACCACCCTACTTGTTGTTCCCTGGGTGGTTTGCCCGATGTTCTGGCAACCTTCTTTACCGGGCTTTAGCTTGCTAGCTAGCACCGGTTTAAGAGTTTTAGGTGGTGGTGCCTTACTTGATGAGGCTACTGAAGGCGAGACCTTCGGTGGCGAGGTCCTTGCTACAGAGGCTACTTTTATTGAAGCCGCCTGTTTTGGGACCGCCGGTGTTGATGCAGCCGGTTTTGAGTTAGCTGCTTTTGAGGCAGCCGCTTTTGGGACCTCCTTTTGCTTTCCACCTTGTGTCTGAGTGTTTGACACCTTTACTGGCGATGTCTGCGTTGTAGCAGGTTTCGCTACAGGAGGTGGCCGCGTCGTTGACGTCTGATATTTGTCATATTCTGACTTAATGGCGTGTGCCAGTTTTTTGATCTCATGATGTATATTGTGCCTAGGCCCAATGAACTTCAAGAGCTCATCGATCTTTGCTCCTAATTTGTTTGGAGCGCCACTCTCATCTGTTGCCCTTTGGGGGACGTCAACTCCACTATTCGCCTTTTGGAGGACTTGGCTGAATAGTGTCTTGCTGCCAGCTCTAGTTTTAATGGTCGATGTTGTACCATGAACGGTGTTCTTCTTCTTATTCTTGTCACTATGTGACGGAACCAGTGATAATTCGCTCCCCCCCAGAATCCGTGGAGCGTGCACCGGCCACCGAGGCTTTCACTCGATCGGAACCGGAGGTGGGATTATCCTCTGCAGAGGATCCACCTGGGGTATTAAGTTCACCTTATCACCCATATCCATAAATGGTTTATTTTCGGGGTTCCTTCCCCTATCTGATTTTGGTCCGCCCTGAGGAAATCCTCAGTACTCCCCATTGCTGGAGAGCGTCCCCCTATCCGCCACCTGGGGAGGCGCCCGGTAGTGGACCAACAACCACAAGTGTGTGTTTTTTTTTTTTTTTTTTTTTTTTTTATCCGAAGAGGAGGGATGTCCACCGGCCTTTAGTAGAGCTGTCCCACCTCTCCTGCCATTGCACTAGACTCGTGGCTCTTTCATCGCTGTTTCCTGTCGGCTGGTCTTTTTCTAACTTTCTGCGATAAAGCCGTCCCCTTTCTGCAGCCAGGATGTCGATTGGCAGGGTAGAGGCAATCACACTCACCGCCTCGTAAGACACAGTGCGGTAGGATGATGCCACTCGAATCGCTGAGAGCCGCTGGACTGATTTCATTTTCCGGCGGTACGATGGTAGCTCGAGCGATTTCTCCCATACCGGTGCCCCGTACAACAAAACAGAAGTAGTTACTGTTGCCAGTAGCTGTCTTCTTATCTGTCTAGGGCCTCCGACATTCGGCATTATTCTAGATAATGCCCCCTGTACCCCAGCTGCTTTCTTGCTGGCCGGGATTATGTGCTCTTTGAAGTTGAGCCTTGTGTCCAGGAGCACCCCCAAATAGCTGATTTGGTGTGATAGTGTGTGTGTGTGTTTGTGTGTGTGTGTTTGTGTGTGTTTTTTTTTTTTTTTTTTATCCGAAGAGGGGGGAAATACATTCCGTACTTAGCTAGCACGTGCTGGCCGTCGTGCGGGACTCCCGATGTAATGACTTCAAAGCAAGAGTAAATCGTTGCATTGAAACCAGTATACCGTATACCCGCTAAAACCCTAACCTCTTTCTCCTACAACCATGGTCCCCTGCGGCACTCTTAGTCAATACTACTTCGCAAGGGTGGTTCATTGCAGATGTTTACTGCTCTTACATTGAAAGCCTCTAAAGCCTACTCCTCGAACGTATTGCGGAGTTCTTTGAGGATAGTCTCCGCGTAATCTGATACCAAGTTCCAGGCTTGGGGGCCCTTCAGCATGGCTTCTACTAATTGTTCTGGAACGATATTAGTCTCCAGAATCCTCTCCACTTCAGCACGTTGATCCTGAAACCGGGGGCAGGAGAAGAACACGTGTTCCGCGTCCTCTATCACGTCCGTACAGTGTGGGCAGTTTGGGGAGTTTGCCCTCCTGAACCTGTGCAGGTATGCTCGAAAGCATCCATGTCCAGTCAGGAGTTGAGTGATGTAGAACCCAACCTCCCCATGCTGGCGGTTGACCCAACGACTGATGTTAGGTATCAATCGATATGTCCACCGGCCTTTAGTAGAGCTGTCCCACCTCTCCTGCCATTGCCCTAGACTCATGGCTCTTTCATCGCTGTTTCCTGTCGGTTGGTCTTTCTCTAACTTTCTGCGATAAAGCCGTCCCCTTTCTGCAGCCAGGATGTCGATTGGTAGGGTAGAGGCAATCACACTCACCGCCTCGTAAGACACAGTGCGGTAGGATGATGCCACTCGAATCGCTGAGAGCCGCTGGACTGATTTCATTTTCCGGCGGTACGATGGTAGCTCGAGCGATTTCTCCCATACCGGTGCCCCGTACAACAAAACAGAAGTAGTTACTGTTGCCAGTAGCTGTCTTCTTATCTGTCTAGGGCCTCCGACATTCGGCATTATTCTAGATAATGCCCCCTGTACCCCAGCTGCTTTCTTGCTGGCCGCGATTATGTGCTCTTTGAAGTTGAGCCGTGTGTCCAGGAGCACCCCCAAATAGCTGATGAAGGGCTGCGACTGTATGTAGGAGTCGCCTATTTTGAGGGTGATGGTTTCCCTTGCCTTTCGACTGCTAACAAGAAGTGTTTCGGTCTTTTGTTCTGCTAAACTCAAGTCCGCTGCGAGCATCCAATGCTGAATTGTGGCTATAGCGAATGAGAAGGTTGTTTGTATCTCCTCTATGTGCTTGCGCACTATGATCAATGCCACATCATCGGCGAATGCCACTAGCCTGACGCCCTCAGGCAGACCGAGCAGGAGCAGGTCGTTGTACATTACGTTCCATAAGAGGGGGCCAAGAACAGAGCCCTGAGGTACACCTCCTGTGATCTTATAGTCTACTTGCCCATTTTCAGTTTGGTACAACAAGATGCGGTCCTTGAAATACGCTGAAACCATTCTGCGCAAGTACTGCGGAACTTCCATCCTGGCAAGAGCCTCCAAAATGCGGTCCCAGCGGGCCGAGTTAAAGGCGTTCTTGATATCCAGGGTGGCTATTAGACAGTACTTTTTTCCACCTCTTCTCCATCTCTTTCCCGAGATAGCCTCTCTGGCGATGTTGGTAACGAGTGTCACGGCATCGATGGTTGATCTCCCCTTTCTGAACCCGAATTGGTTGGTGGAAAGTTTCGGCTCAACGTAGGGCTCCAGCCTATCTGCTATTATCCTTTCAAGGAGTTTTCCCGCAGAGTCCAACATACAGAGGGGACGATATGATGACGGTTCGTCGGGAGGTTTCTTTCCCCCTTTAGGGAGGAGCACAAGCCTCTGCTTTTTCCACTTAGTCGGGAAAACCCCTGCTTTAGGCAGGTCTCATACATGTGTAGAAACATGTCAGGCCTATTGGCTATGGCGCATTTTAGCGCGATGTTAGGTATGCCATCTGGACCGGGAGCCTTACCGTTTTGGAGCCGGTTGCACGCGCCCATCAGCTCACTCATAGTCACTGATGGTATATCTTCGTCCCTCACCTGCCACGAAGGATTAAGCGGGTAGCTCAGGCTTCGCAGGAAACAAGTGAGTGACAATGCGGTGCAATGATTCGGGGCAGTTCGTTGATGTCATGGGAGGGGCCTTAATTTTATGCATCACGATTTTATACGGTTTTCCCCATGGATCTTGATTAACTTCGTCACACAACTCCTTCCAGTAGGATCTCTTGCTTGAGAGAATGGCTCTTCGTAGTTGTTGTCTTTTGATCTCATAGTCGAGCCTTAGTTCTTCTGTTGTGACCCTGTCGCGTCTCCGTGCTCGTTGATGCAGCCTTCGTGCTTTGAGACACTCTCGTCGGTGTTGTGAGATCGTGTCGTTCCACCAGTAAACTGGTGGGCGGCTGTTGTTCTGCCGTCTCCTTGGCATGGAAGCATCGCAGGACTTGACAACGCTTGTCATTACCTCTTTGGCAGTGGCTTCTGCGCTTGTTGCTATTGACAATGGTTCCTGCTCCATAACCAAGGCGAATGAATCAGCATCGAAAGCATTTTTGTTCCAACCGACTGGCTGTGACCTCGCACGACTGACACACAATCTTCGTTTGGGAGTGGTGTTGATTTCCCATATAATAGCTTGGTGGTCGCTATTAGTAAACTCCTCATCGACCCGCCACTCACAGCCCCCTTTAATTAGGTTGCTGCTAACGAATGTCACATCGATAATGGAGCTGGCTGTGCCTTTGCGATATGTGCTTACGGCTCCTGTGTTGAGGAGTACCAGGTTGAGCGAAGACATGGTCTCAAGGAGAGCTCGTCCTCTCGCGCTCGTTTCCCGGCATCCCCAGTCAATTGCCCAGGCGTTGAAATCTCCTGCGATGGCGACCGATTCACGCTTCCGTACATCCTCCGCCAAGGTGTCCAAGAATAACTCGAACTCCTCGAGCTGTGCACTAGGAGGTGCATAGCAGCTATAGAAGTGGACCCCTCCCACTTTGGCTCTCACAAGCCATGGTTCGGGGGTATTTGGGAGTTGTTGGAACGGAAGTTTACCGCAAGCCCATATCGCTGCTCTGTCCGTTGTGTCATTTACCCAGGACAGGGTGTCGAAGTTTTTGTACTGCTCGCAGATTATGGCTACGTTCGCAATCCAATTCCCGCACCCGCTGTACCAGTAGGTCTTGGGCTGCTTCGCAATGGTTGAGGTTGAGTTGCAGTACTTTCATTTACGGGCTTGTGCTGCTCTCATCGCCTGTTGGTAGATCGGACATTTCCAACTACCCGCAACGTGCCGGCAGTCTGACCTACTATCTTTCTCTTTGCAGAGTAAGCACTTGGCAGGTTGTTGACAAGCCGAGGCATTGTGACCAGCGCCTCCGCATCTGTGACAACAACTGCTTCGGTCAGTCTTGCCTCTGCACGCCTGGGCGTTGTGCCCAAAGTGCCAGCATTTGAAGCACCGTCGAAGGCTGATCCTCTCGCGAACACGTACTGTGCCCCACGCAAGTTTCAGCTTTCCAAGTGCGATGGCTTTCTTGGCCTGGACCTCTGGGAGACAAACAACTGCCGTTTGTGTTGATCTATATGCCCGTCGAAGTGATTTCACTGCCTCCTCAGTGATCTCTGCCAGGCCGTCGATATTATCTTTGAGCAGGTTTACTACGTCTTCCTTGGTACTGATCTCGTCCAGGTCTTTAATTTCAATCTCGATTTGGGGTATTCGAGATTGTACAGTGGCCCCGCTTGGGAGCTTATTCTTGATGGCGTTACAATAGCGCTCCATCTCCTGAGCGTCTGCCTTGGCGAATAACAAAAGTAGATCTCCCTTAGCTGTTCGTCGGATCTTATTGACTTTTTTGCCTATATCCTGCAAGGTGGGATCATTCTTGATACCTCGCAAGATATCTGCATGGGAGCTCTTCTCGCCTTTCTTTATAAGCAGCGTACAATGTTGGCGCTGGTTTTTGCTTATTGGTCCTCGGGGCCTTTTTCCTCTTTACCACTTGCCAGTCAGTCGACTGGTTTGAAGGTTTGTTTTTGGTCTGCGGTTTAAACTTGGGTTTTAATCCATTGTTTCTCTCCGCTTCTGAATTGACCACCCTACTTGTTGTTGCCTGGGTGGTTTGCCCGATGTTCTGGCAACCTTCTTTACCGGGCTTTAGCTTGCTAGGTAGCACCGGTTTAAGAGTTTTAACTAGTGGTGCCTTACTTGATGGGGCTACTGAAGGCGAGGCCTTCGGTGGCGAGGTCCTTGCTACTGAGGCTACTTTTATTGAAGCCGCCTGCTTTGGGGCCGCCGGTGTTGATGCAGTCGGTTTTGAGTTAGCTGCTTTTGAGGCAGCCGCTTTTGGGACCTCCTTTTGCTTTTTCACCTTGTGTCTGAGTGTTTGACACCTTTACTGGCGATGTCTGTGTTGTAGCAGGTTTCGCTACAGGAGGTGGCCGCGTCGTTGACGTCTGATATTTGTCATATTCTGACTTAATGGCGTGTGCCAGTTTCTTGATCTCATGATGTACATTGTGCCTAGGCCCAATGAACTTCAAGAGCTCATCGATCTTTGCTCCTAATTTGTTTGGAGCGCCACTCTCAGAGTGGCCCTTTGGGAGGCGTCAACTGCACTATCCGCCTTTTGGAGGACTTGGCTGAATAGTGTCTTGCTGCCAGCTCTAGTTTTAATGGTCGATGTTGTACCATTAGCAGTGTTCTTATTCTTCTTGTCACCATGTGACGGAACCAGTGATAATTCGCTCCCCCCAGAATCCGTGGAGCGTGCACCGGCCACCGAGGCTTTCACTCGATCGGAACCGGTGGTGGGATTATCCTCTGCAGAGGTACCCACCTGGGGTATTAAGTTGACCTTATCACCCATATCCATGAATGGTTTATTTTCGGGGTTCCTTCCCCTATCTGATTTTGGTCCGCCCTGAGGAAGTCCTCAGTACTCCCCATTGCTGGAGAGCGTCCCCTATCCGCCACCTGGGGAGGCGCCCGGTGGTGGACCAGCAACCACCCCGGGTGTTTGTGTGTGTGTGTTTTTTTTTTTTTTTTTTTTTATCCGAAGAGGGGGGAAATACATTCCGTACTTAGCTAGCACGTGCTGGCCGTCGTGCGGGACTCCCGATGCAATGACTTCAAAGCAAGAGTAAATCGTTGCATTGAAACCAGTATACCGTATACCCGCTAAAACCCTAACCTCTTTCTCCTACAACCATGGTCCCCTGCGGCACTCTTAGTCAATACTACTTCGCAAGGGTGGTTCATTGCAGATGTTTACTGCTCTTACATTGAAAGCCTCTAAAGCCTACTCCTCGAACGTATTGCGGAGTTCTTTGAGGATAGTCTCCGCGTAATCTGATACCAAGTTCCAGGCTTGGGGGCCCTTCAGCATGGCTTCTACTAATTGTTCTGGAACGATATTAGTCTCCAGAATCCTCTCCACTTCAGCACGTTGATCCTGAAACCGGGGGCAGGAGAAGAACACGTGTTCCGCGTCCTCTATCACGTCCGTACAGTGTGGGCAGTTTGGGGAGTTTGCCCTCCTGAACCTGTGCAGGTATGCTCGAAAGCATCCATGTCCAGTCAGGAGTTGAGTGATGTAGAACCCAACCTCCCCATGCTGGCGGTTGACCCAACGACTGATGTTAGGTATCAATCGATATGTCCACCGGCCTTTAGTAGAGCTGTCCCACCTCTCCTGCCATTGCCTTAGACTCATGGCTCTTTCATCGCTGTTTCCTGTCGGTTGGTCTTTCTCTAACTTTCTGCGATAAAGCCGTCCCCTTTCTGCAGCCAGGATGTCGATTGGTAGGGTAGAGGCAATCACACTCACCGCCTCGTAAGACACAGTGCGGTAGGATGATGCCACTCGAATCGCTGAGAGCCGCTGGACTGATTTCATTTTCCGGCGGTACGATGGTAGCTCGAGCGATTTCTCCCATACCGGTGCCCCGTACAACAAAAACAGAAGTAGTTACTGTTGCCAGTAGCTGTCTTCTTATCTGTCTAGGGCCTCCGACATTCGGCATTATTCTAGATAATGCCCCCTGTACCCAGCTGCTTTCTTGCTGGCCGCGATTATGTGCTCTTTGAAGTTGAGCCGTGTGTCCAGGAGCACCCCCAAATAGCTGATGAAGGGCTGCGACTGTATGTAGGTGTCGCCTATTTTGAGGTGATGGTTTCCCTTGCCTTTCGACTGCTAACAAGAAGTGTTTCGGTCTTTTGCTCTGCTAAACTCAAGTCCGCTGCGAGCATCCAATGCTGAATTGTGGCTATAGCGAATGAGAAGGTTGTTTGTATCTCCTCTATGTGCTTGCGCACTATGATCAATGCCACATCATCGGCGAATGCCACTAGCCTGACGCCCTCAGGCAGACCGAGCAGGAGCAGGTCGTTGTACATTACGTTCCATAAGAGGGCCAAGAACAGAGCCTGAGGTACACCTCCTGTGATCTTATAGTCTACTTGCCCATTTTCAGTTTGGTACAACAAGATGCGGTCCTTGAAATAGGCTGAAACCATTCTGCGCAAGTACTGCGGAACTTCCATCCTGGCAAGAGCCTCCAAAATGCGGTCCCAGCGGGCCGAGTTAAGGCGTTCTTGATATCCAGGGTGGCTATTAGACAGTACTTTTTTTTTCCACCTCTTCTCCATCTCTTTCCGAGATAGCCTCTCTGGCGATGTTGGTAACGAGTGTCACGGCATCGATGGTTGATCTCCCCTTTCTGAACCCGAATTGGTTGGTGGAAAGTTTCGGCTCAACGTAGGGCTCCAGCCTATCTGCTATTATTCTTTCAAGGAGTTTTCCCGCAGAGTCAACATACAGAGGGGACGATATGATGACGGTTCGTCGGGAGGTTTCTTTCCCCCTTTAGGGAGGAGCACAAGCCTCTGCTTTTTCCACTTAGTCGGGAAAACCCCTGCTTTAGGCAGGTCTCATACATGTGTAGAAACATGTCAGGCCTATTGGCTATGGCGCATTTTAGCGCGATGTTAGGTATGCCATCTGGACCGGGAGCCTTACCGTTTGGAGCCGGTTGCACGCGCCCATCAGCTCATTCATAGTCACTGATGGTATATCTTCGTCCCTCACCTGCCACGAAGGATTAGCGGGTAGCTCAGGCTTCGCAGGAAACAAGTGAGTGACAATGCGGTGCAATGATTCGGGGCAGTTCGTTGATGTCATGGGAGGGGCCTTAATTTTATGCATCACGATTTTATACGGTTTTCCCCATGGATCTTGATTAACTTCGTCACACAACTCCTTCCAGTAGGATCTCTTGCTTGAGAGAATGGCTCTTCGTAGTTGTTGTCTTTTGATCTCATAGTCGAGCCTTAGTTCTTCTGTTGTGACCCTGTCGCGTCTCCGTGCTCGTTGATGCAGCCTTCGTGCTTTGAGACACTCTCGTCGGTGTTGTGAGATCGTGTCGTTCCACCAGTAAACTGGTGGGCGGCTGTTGTTCTGCCGTCTCCTTGGCATGGAAGCATCGCAGGACTTGACAACGCTTGTCATTACCTCTTTGGCAGTGGCTTCTGCGCTTGTTGCTATTGACAATGGTTCCTACTCCATAACCAAGGCGAATGAATCAGCATCGAAAGCATTTTTGTTCCAACCGACTGGCTGTGACCTCGCACGACTGACACACAATCTTCGTTTGGGAGTGGTGTTGATTTCCCAAATAATAGCTGGTGGTCGCTATTAGTAAACTCCTCATCGACCCGCCACTCACAGCCCCTTTAATTAGGTTGCTGCTAACGAATGTCACATCGATAATGGAGCTGGCTGTGCCTTTGCGATATGTGCTTACGGCTCCTGTGTTGAGGAGTACCAGGTTGAGCGAAGACATGGTCTCAAGGAGAGCTCGTCCTCTCGCGCTCGTTTCCCGACATCCCCAGTCAATTGCCCAGGCGTTGAAATCTCCTGCGATGGCGACCGATTCACGCTTCCGTACATCCTCCGCCAAGGTGTCCAAGAATAACTCGAACTCCTCGAGCTGTGCACTAGGAGGTGCATAGCAGCTATAGAAGTGAACCCCTCCCACTTTGGCTCTCACAAGCCATGGTTCGGGGGTATTTGGGAGTTGTTGGAACGGAAGTTTACCGCAAGCCCATATCGCTGCTCTGTCCGTTGTGTCATTTACCCAGGACAGGGTGTCGAAGTTTTTGTACTGCTCGCAGATTATGGCTACGTCGCAATCCAATTCCCGCACCCGCTGTACCAGTAGGTCTTGGGCAGCTTCGCAATGGTTGAGGTTGAGTTGCAGTACTTTCATTTACGGGCTTGTGCTGCTCTCATCGCCTGTTGGTAGATCGGACATTTCCAACTACCCGCAACGTGCCGGCAGTCTGACCTACTATCTTTCTCTTTGCAGAGTAGGCACTTGGCAGGTTGTTGACAAGCCGAGGCATTGTGACCAGCGCCTCCGCATCTGTGACAACAACTGCTTCGGTCAGTCTTGCCTCTGCACGCCTGGGCGTTGTGCCCAAAGTGCCAGCATTTGAAGCATCGTCGAAGGCTGATCCTCTCGCGAACACGTACTGTGCCCCACGCAAGTTTCAGCTTTCCAAGTGCGATGGCTTTCTTGGCCTGGACCTCTGGGAGACAAACAACTGCCGTTTGTGTTGATCTATATGCCCGTCGAAGTGATTTCACTGCCTCCTCAGTGATCGTCGATATTATCTTTGAGCAGCTTTACCACGTCTTCCTTTGTACTGATCTCATCCAGGTCTTTAATTTCAATCTCGATTTGCGGTATTCGAGATTGTACAGTGGCCCCGCTTGGGAGCTTATTCTTGATGGCGTTACAGTAGCGCTCCATCTCCTGAGCGTCTGCCTTCGCGAATAAAAACAGGAGATCTCCCTTAGCTGTTCGTCGGATCTTATTGACTTTTTTGCCTATATCCTGCAAGGTGGGATCATTTTTGATATCTCGCAAGATATCTGCATGGGAGCTCTTCTCGCCTTTCTTTATAAGCAGCGTACAATGTGGCGCTGGTTTTTGCTTATTGGTCCTCGGGGCCTTTTTCCTCTTTACCAGTTGCCAGTCAGTCAACTGGTTTGAAGGTTTGTTTCTGGTCTGCGGTTTAAACTTGGATTTTAATTCATTGTTTCTCTTCGCTTCTGAATTGACCACCCTACTTGTTGTTGCCTGGGTGGTTTGCCCGATGTTCTGGCAACCTTCTTTACCGGGCTTTAGCTTGCTAGCTAGCACCGGTTTAAGAGTTTTGGTAGTGGTGCCTTACTTGATGAGGCTACTGAAGGCGAGGCCTTCGGTGGCGAGGTCCTTGCTACCGAGTCTCCCGGCAGTGAGGCTACTTTTATTGAAGCCGCCTGGTTTGGGGCCGCCGGTGTTGATGCAGCCGGTTTTGAGTTAGCTGCTTTTGAGGCAGCCGCTTTTGGGACCTCCTTTTGCTTTTCACCTTGTGTCTGAGTGTTTGACACCTTTACTGGCGATGTCTGTGTTGTAGCAGGTTTCGCTACAGGAGATGGCTGCGTCGTTGACGTCAGATATTTGTCATATTCTGACTTAATGGCGTGTGCCAGTTTCTTGATCTCATGATGTACATTGTGCCTAGGCCCAATGAACGTCAAGAGCTCATCGATCTTTGCCCCTAATTTGTTTGGAGCGCCACTCTCATCTGTGCCCCTTGGGGGACGTCAACTCCACTATTCGCCTTTTGGAGGACTTGGCTGAATAGTGTATTGCTGCCAGCTCTAGTTTTAATGGTCGATGTTGTACCATTAACGGTGTTCTTCTTCTTCTTGTCACTATGTGACGGAACCAGTGATAATTCGCTCCCCCCAGAATCCGTGGAGCGTGCAACTGGCCACCGAGGCTTTCACTCGATCGGAACCGGTGGTGGGATTATCCTCTGCAGAGGTACCCACCTGGGGTATTAAGTTCACCTTATCACCCATATCCATAAATGGTTTATTTTCGGGGTTCCTTCCCCTATCTGATTTTGGTCCGCCCTGAGGAAATCCTCAGTACTCCCCATTGCTGGAGAGCGTTCCCCTATCCGCCACCTGGGGAGGCGCCCGGTAGTGGACCAACAACCACCCCGGGACTCTGTGTGTGTGTGTGTGTGCATGTGCGTGCGTGTGCGTGTGTGTGTGTGCGTGTGTGTGTGGTTTCCGGGAATTCATCCGCGTAGTTGATTATCCGTGATCGAAGGTAAAATGACGACGATCTCATAATTCTCGTAGCATTCTGCCTAAGCTTCTAGTTACTCGGATAACGGACATCGATTATTCCGAATAAGATAGGTGAGATCTCATCGAAACGTTAAACTGTGTTTTCTAAGACAACTAAACCATACACACGAGCTTCCCGAGAACCTTGAATGACATATATATGTATATATATATATATGTATGTATGTATGTATATGTATATATGTTTTAGGTGGTTTCCGGGAATTCATCCGCGTAGTTGATAACTGATCCCTGCCGGGATCGATGGTAAAATGACGACGTATATGTATATATATATACGTATATATATATATATATATATATAATATATATATATATATATAAGACTAAATGTCATTATTTGACCAAAATGAACTAACCGTTTTACAAAACAAAACTCACTAATTTCGAAATTTCGCCTCACAAGATCATCGTGCTTAAATAGGTATCGTCGATAATACGAGAATTCCCTGGTCACTTCTGGTATGCCAGAGTGTATGTTATTCCATTCAAGAAATGAAATCGAGGCGTCCTTGCTATTAATCAAACTGTTCGGGACTCTCATTCTTGCTCTTGTTTTTATATTCGGCCGGTTTTCATTATCGTATTCGCAATTTTGTTATTAGAATGCTTAACTACTCGAATGTTTATTAATTTTTGGCATCGTAAAATGACTGTTATAACACTGCCCCCTTTAATTCCCGATCAGAATCGTTCTCACCATCATGGGGAGCCAATCAATCCAAATGAACCACCTTCATTTTAACTCTTGGATTCCGGCGAATACAATAGACAAAGTCATTGATCCTCTTGATAACGCCGTATGAACCATCCCAGGCTGGTGTGAGCTTTGGACACTTGTCTTTGCTCCTCAGGGGGTTGTATAGCCAGACCTTGTCTCTCTCTTGGAACCCGACTGAATTTGCCTTGAGGTCATAGCGTATTTTCATTCATCGCTGGTGGCCAACATCTGCGTTCGGGCTAGTTCGTGTATTGCCAACATGTTCTGTCTTTTGGTGAGCTAAGGTAATCTCCGCTCCTTTGCGAGTAGTACTTTGACTGGAGTCAGTCCTGTGCTGTTGTGTACGGCTGACTGATAGGCCAACATGAATAGGGGAATATGTTCATCCCAATCACGCTGGTTGTTGCTGACGACATTCGATAGATGTTGTTCCAAGGTCCTGCTGAATCTTACCACCATTCCGTCTGATTGTGGATATAAAGGTGTGGTTCTCTTGATTCCCAACATCTTACAGACCTTCTGAAATACGTTGGATTTAAAGTTACGGCCCTTGGTCTGAATGTAACTCCACCGGGACACCAAACCTGCTGAATAACTCTTCCATCAATACCGTCGCCACTGTATTTGCCTCTTGATTGGGACTAGCATATACCTCAGTCCATTGCTGAAGTAAATCTATTGCGACTCGAGTGTAGTTGTTCCCCGTCATACTCGAGAAATGGACCGGCGACTTCAATGACAATTCTCTTAAATGGGATGTCCACATTATATTGCTGCATTCTGCCCTTGGTCCTGGTCTCGGGCCTTTTCCGGCACCAAGCTCTGTCGTCTTCGTAATTTTTCCAGTAGTGTCGTTGGCGAATTTTATCCAAGGTTTTATTTATGCTCAGATAACCTCCGGTAATCCCATTCATTATGTACTTCGGTCAGGACGGCGTATAACTTTTTCTTTGGGACTACCAGATGGGACTTAGTTTCTCTGCAGTTATTGCTTTCCTAAATTCTCTTGAACTTTCCATTCTCCTAGAGAGTCCCATTGGGTCCACAATGACTTCAGGATGCCTGAGTATCTAGCTACATCATCCCATCGTTGCCTGGGTGCCCCTCTATTTTTGAGTGACAGGATTGATTTAATGTCTGGGTCAGACCAGTTGTCGTTCCCGTGTCTTCATGTCCAATAGCCATTTGAATGCTAATTAGAAAATGTCCATAGAGATATTTGTGGAAATGGTCTGCAGCCCTGATTATGACAAGAAGTTTTTTTCAGGTGACACAATAATTCCTTTCAGGTTTCGAGGATCCACGGCTGTAGTACTCGATAACACTCTCTTCACCATTTTGCACCTGGGATAGGACGGCCCCAAACCTGGGCTGATTGTGTGGGAAGCTCTAGGATTGGGCTGGAAAATAGTGCCGCCTTCAGTCATCTGAATGATGTTTTACAATCCTGATTGCATCGGAAGATCTCCTTTTCAGTGGTCTGCCGACGTAGAGGTCCAGCAATGGTGGCAAATCCCTCAACAAATCTCCTGTAGTATGAACAGAACCATAAAAAACTTCGTAGCTTGTCTCTCTGGATCGGCCAATCACGAATAGCTTATATCTCGTCTTCGTTTGTGCGGATTAATGACTTAGAAATGACGTGGCGCAAAAACTCTAGTTCTTTTTGGAACATGGAACACTTTTTCGGATTTCAGGTTGGCGTTCTCAATGCTAGAAAATAGTCGAAGGTGTGACCAATGACCAGAATATCGTCCAGGTATACAAAGTATGTCCTCAATGTCAACCTGCTCAATACATATACCATAACTTTTCAATGATTCTCGGCCTCAGCATCGTTTCATACAGCTTTCTCCAGAGCGTCGAGTATGTTATGGGCCTGTACGCCGTTTTCTCTTTTGGGATTAGGACCAGTGGCGTAGATAAATTGCACATTTTTGGGTTTTTAACTTTTGTCTTGAAATAATTCGTTAAATGCCCATCGCTCTATAATAACTACGCAACTGAGTAGGATTGTGTACCCCTTTCTTCATGGATCTCTTCTCCTTCAAGTCCGCCTGATCGTTTGATGCACATGTCTATGGATATTTAAGAAATTAGTTGTATTGTGTTTATTTTCGCTGATTGTCTTATTATAGTGAATTACCAGTAAAATGAATTAGTTGAGTAACAGTTCAGTTATTTTGAACCAGTTCATAACAATATTCAATTTCCTTCATAGTTGTATACTTTTTTCTTTCAGATATTAAATGAAAGTTTTTCTTCAAAGAGTACACATTCAAGAAAGAGTTCCAGTAATAACTCACCTTTGACAAAGCGAACTATTTCGACAAAGGCTAATTCTTTAGCACTGAGTATATCCTTACGAAGTGCAAGCAAAACAAACGGGATGAATCTTAGAGGTCGTCGAAAACGATTGCCCAGTTCTTCGGATTCTGAGTAAGTTTCTAAAACCATTATTTTAGTGTTTATTTACTGCGAGTTTTCACTGTGAAATTGTTAAAGAAAAACTAAAACGTTTATAGAATGATGAGAAGTGATAAAGAACTGCGAACTTTCCCATTCTCAGGTCGAATTAGATTTTTATTCAATGAGAATGAAACTTCTACCTTCACCCAACCTATAACCAGACTTATTTTTTATCAAATTTTACTCATTAACAAACATGCCTATGATAACTTGCCTATCTAAAAGTGGCTATTTTTATTTGAATTAATTTTAATCATTTTTCTTTCTTCATCACCTGCACTTTGATAACCGAATGAATTTCATCTCAACTGTAGGCTTGTTGACTTATTTCTGTTCATGGCTACCTGGCAAGCAGATGCGAACAGGTAAGTCAATATAAAATAAAAAAACATAATTTAATTGCAAAATCAATCCTATAGGTTTGTCTGTAAAAAACGTTCATGAAATATTGCCAAGTTATAATGTTTTAGAATTGGAGCTATTTAATGTGTGCGAGAGAGAAAGTAGAGCGTCCGAGGTCCGTGTAATAGAACAGGACACAAGATAGCAGCTGCACATTAGCTGACCGGGTGCGCATGCTGGTTTACATGTGAGTGACAGAGAGAACGGTTGTTTATACCCGACAGTAATTTCGATTACATTTTTTATATTACTACGTATTATATTTACTTACACCTCTGAAATAATAATTTAATATATTAAATAAAAAAAAAATAATTGGTCCCCAAGAAATTCAATTGGTTTGAAATGATTATCTTCTAAAAACCACAGTTCAGGGTGCAATTTTAAACAGTCTTGAGCAGTCGCATGAAGCCACATATAATTAACATATATAGATGGCCAGCAAATATAGATGATGTTGAAGTGGACGGCATCTGAAATGAATAGCAAACTTTTAAGTCTCTAGTTTACGATCATAAGATGTTGAAGAATGAAAAAATATATATCAATTGAAAAA
>JAVLUE010000417.1:0-61282 GCA_034190945.1 Octodonta nipae | reverse complement strand
ACAGCTTCAATTTTGGTTTTGGTTCGCAGAATGATGTTGGCCGCTTGCTTGAGCCGTTAATGTTGATTCTGCTTAACCCAAACGCTAGTCGATTGTCTGTTAAGAATGTCAACATTCGTCGTTTCAATCGAAGTTTTGATCCATCCATCTCTCTAAAGGCGAATATGAAGAAAATGACCTCAAATTTGAATGCTAATCCTTTGAACCAAAAAAATTATGTTGATGATTCAAAAATTTATGCTATAAATTCAACGAATGGTCATGTGATTTATCATGTTCGTCGTATGCCACCGTCCAAATCTTCTTCTGGTTCATTTGCCAATGTTGATCATTCGGATGCATCCGCTGACCATTCGCCAGCGTTTTACAATTTCTCATCTACGCCAAATGAAAAATCAAATTCAAAGAATGTTGAAGAGAACGGTGATGATTGTGGCTCAAATTTGAAGAAAGTCACTCAATCGGGAGAAATGAAAAGTTTAATTGAGGAATTAGTTACTACTGTGACCAATGATGCAGGTTTTCATCCACCAAACACGAAAACAACTTCAGAATTCAATCATTCTCGTCAAGCTATCGGCGATCGTTTTGATCGTCCCAGCTTTCTGGTACGGCTTTTTTTAGCGGTCTTTCCCCATCACCAGCACTCACAACAATCAAGCAAACAGTGCAACTGATGAAACCACCAATAGTACAGATTTGAACTCATCAAACAGCAGTGGCATTCAGTTGAAGATCTCTTATTTACATTCACACATGCTGTTCTATGAGCGCGAATACGATTCTACTCGAACCATATATGCTTTGGACACGATTTTAACAATGATTGAAACATGGCCAACGCGAATGATATATGCAATGGCTTCGACAACATTGTCGAATTCATCCAATTCTCACACTTCCTTCTCCTCGTTTGGTTTCCCGTTCGACGGAACCCGGGCAGAACAAATTAAAACGCTCTTTCTTCGTCACAATAGTTCGATTGCGGGACGAGGATTCTACCAACTTGACCGTTCTTGTTCCAAATCCAAGTTTACCTGTTT
The DNA here is from genome assembly GCA_034190945.1 of Octodonta nipae. Lineage (NCBI taxonomy): Eukaryota > Metazoa > Arthropoda > Insecta > Coleoptera > Chrysomelidae > Octodonta > Octodonta nipae. The sequence continues at coordinate 60,239 of JAVLUE010000417.1, read as the reverse complement.
GACTGATTTGAGAAACATCACTTATCTTGAATTGATCATCACTATTTGTCTCCAATATTTGCGGAGTTATTATCCTAGTTGCTCGGTCAATAGCGATTCGACAATGACCAAAGAAATGATTGATCCGTCATCAATTTATTCAGAAAGTCATTCAAGCTCCACTGATTTTTCGTGCTCAACCTTCACCATGATTGATAGTTTATTGTTGAATCTATCAAAATCCAATAACTGTATTGATTTTGATGCCATTCATGGAAACCAACGGGTTCGCCTGTTGTCGTGCGAACTTCTTCGATTGATTTTCCACCATCTTCTTACGATGATCGATGTTCCTGGAAAAGAAAGCAAGCGCGAGCAGAAACGTCATCAAACTGATTCCTTACTTCAACTTACTCAATCCAAAAGTTTCATCTATTTTTTAAAAGATATTCTGTTTCGTTGTGAGATTCAGCGCAATGTTCTTCAATGTTTGGTCACATCAGTGTGGCATTATCAAAAAGTTGACAATGAAAGCTCTTCAAAATCGGTTAAATCAAACGACCCGACGAACGTTGAAAAAAACTCTGATGGAATGAAAAAAACAAAGGTCAACAATGGTAGTTATCTCTATCCTCACATTGAACCAAACCACGAAGTCGATCCCGAAGCCAATATTTTCATCAAAGAGATTCTTGATTACAATGACTATCCTGGTAAAAGCTTATTCACTGCCTCCCACACTACACTCTTTCCAAATGAACAATCAGATGGATTTCACGACGAATTTGAGAAATGCTTGTTACGTCTAATTGAACAATTGACAATGCTTGAAGTTCGCATCACTCACGCAATCGATAGGTCGGAATCGGCCGAGCGCATCATGTATCGTGCTTCGTTGAAAGACTTGCATGAGATGCGTTTCGATACGGACGTTCCGTTAGTCGGCCAACATTGCTGATTGGAGCTATTTTCTACGCTTTGCAGCAAAATCACCGTCGTCATATTCATTCTTCCTGGCTGTTGTTTGTGGAGACGTTGCTTCAATATTCTGGACGGTACATGTCCAAGTTAGTTTTAGTTGTCATTGGTCAATTGTGCCGTAATCTTGATACCTGCTCGCAAGAGATTAATGAAATTCTGATTGGTGGCTCTTGTTTCAATCGAAGCGTTGATCAATCCTCCTTCACGTATAAACATTTTCTCACCACTTTGCATGGTGTTATGATGATTTATTCCTATTGTTTATTGGATCGCACTCAATGCGAAAAGCTTATGTCTTTTCTCTCTGAAATCAATGAAGACACCGAAGAGGACTATAATCGAGCTTTTGGATTATTTTCGATTCGCAAGAAAAAGCGTTCTGGCCGTTTCTATTCTGACTCTTCAGATATGGATTTGCTGGCAGCTTCTGGCTCAGCTACGTCAGTTACTTCTGCCGGAACCATCCAACTGATCAGTAGTTTATTTCAAAACATTGTTACTATACCCAATATTTCGACATCAAATTCCGTTACAGCCAATACAAGTGGAAATGTTTCGGCTGTCAATGCTACTCAAGTTTCGCTCGATCTGATCGATTCGATTCCTCAAAAAGAAAGTTTTCTTCGAAACTTGCTTTCCACTCGTTCGCAGGTTCTTGAGCACACAATGCTTAACCGAGTGCTTACATCCTTATTCAATGTTTGGCGTATTATAGTCGATCTCGAGGAGACTGAAGATGATTTTGGTAGTAGAGAGAAGTTTCGATCCTTCAATCCTTGCTGTCATCGTTATCTCAGATTTCAAAACTCTTCGACAAGTCTCGCTGCCCCTTATCAACAGAATTCAATGAGTGATCACTGCTCGCAATCAAATTGTAGTTTGGGTTGGTCGACATCAGTCTACACTGGATGGCATATCATGGGCTCATCTTTCATGGTGCGCTCTAGCATCTTATCAATTCTCAGCGTTGTCGCCGTTTCTGATGGTGTTGCATTGTTAAAATCTGTTGCTCATGTTTGGCATAATCTCCGAGAGCGTTCTTTTTCCGACTCTAACAAACCAGAGACGTTGGCTGCTGAGGCAATCGATGTGGTCATTCCGCCTGTTACTGAAGCTCAACGTAAACTTGTTCAATTGTTAGCTTCGTTAAACAACAAGCTCAATCTTGAATCTCTCATACAAATTGTTCGCAACATTTTGAAACCCTCATCATCGACGACAGGAGTTGAAGTCGAGACCACGCAACTAGAGTTTACTTCGAATCCATTTGATAATATTTTTCTAATGGAGATTTCTATATTGGAGATTTTTCTCATTTATTTGCGAACTTGTTCTGGTGATTTGTTGTTGAATTCGTGTCGATCAATGTCATTGATTCGGGATGGACTAGCGCTCAATCTCACATTGAACGTTCCCTGCAAGACCTTTTTGCCACGAAACTCTCTTCAACCGCAACAATACATTCCGACTCGTTCGGTTTCAATAAACTTTCAACCTTTAGTTAATATACATTTGTTGGCCATCATGCATGAGTTTGTCATTGCGGCACCGTTTGTCGAAGAACGCCGAGCTCAAAAAGAACTTCAAGAAGTGGCACAAAAACTGATCGATAATAATGTCACTGTGGCTGGTGGACGTCTTTTGCATTCTCGTTTTTGGTCGTTTCGTCGTAATTTGGAAGTCATCCCGGTTGGCAATAGTGATGCTGCCTCAGTCAATAGTGTTCGTACAGGATCGATGACATCTGGGACAGCGACTAGTCACACTGCCTCATCTTCTCGAGTGTCATCAAGTGCCGAACCAACTCCCATTTTGCATTCAAAGTCGCCCTCATCTGCTGCGGCGGCTGCTGCTGCTGCTGCTGCTGCTAACACTGAGGGATTCTCTATCAACCACTCACGAACAGCAGCACGCGATTAAACGTGGTTTGTTTCGTTTATCGGCTTCAGTCTCATTGAACGAGAAACGCTTCTCTTCTGAAGCGAGTAATACGATTTTTGATTCAGGCTTCGGAAGCTCGACAACTCACACATCTAACTCGTCATCTAATCAAATGTCAGACGGTCTTCTGTTTGGACTTTTCAATTTCAACATGCCTTCATTGGCATCTTCTGGTTCTGGCTCATCATCCTCCCACAACGATCTGGCTTCAACATCACAAAATTTGTTTTACAGTTTTTTCTGTATTAAAGCGTTGTATGCGTTGGCTGAGGTAATTCATTTATTTAGTTTTCTCAAACTGATTTTCACTTTGAATAATTTTCAAGTTTGCTGCACCAATTTTGGATGTTGTTTACGCCAGTGAAGAGAAAGAGAAGATGATTCCGTTGATCACAAATTTGATGTCCTATGTTATACCTTATCTCAAATCGCATAGCCAACACAATTTACCTTGTTTTGATGCTTGCACTCGTCTACTGGCCTCTCTCTCTGGCTATCAATATACAAGGAAAGCTTGGCGTAAAGAATCTCTCGAGCTGCTTTTGGAGCCATCTTTCTTCCAAATGCTTCCTGAGTGTTTGCCGGCGTGGCGAACTATCATTGATCACTTGATGACACATGATAAAAATACTTTTAGAGAATTTCTCGGACGGATGTCGGTCGCACAAAGTCCCTCGGTCTCATTGAAAATGTTTGTACCTTCATCGGGCAAAGATCAAGAAGCCGAACCTAGAGCACAACTAGTCAAACGTTTAGCATTCATTTTGTTCTGTTCAGAGAAAGATCAATATCAGAAGTATATGGCCGAAATTCAAGAAAAGCTTATTGAATTCATCGCCAATCAACACAATCACAATCGCCGGCAACTAATGCCTCAGCTATTAGTACAGGCTCAAGTTTTGTTGGCGTTTCGTGTGATTATTCTGAGAATGTCTCCACATCATTTGGCTTCGCTTTGGCCTTTCATCTATACAGAAATGGTGAGTGCGCTGTTGGTTATTATGCAAATGTCTTGACTGGAATTTTTGTCTTTTTTTCAAAACAGTTTCAAGTGTTTCTTCTGATTGAACAAGTTTTAATCAAAATCATCAGGGAAGAACAAAGGTAGAGTTCATTTTAGATGATACATTATTTGATGATTTTGTATTAGATGTTTTTCGGAAAATAATTCTGAGTCAAATGCATCATCAGATGCTTTACATCCTTCACAGCCTCGTTCAGGCCGTTTAGAGCCGAAACTTTCTTCTGCTCAATTGCAATTGTTTTTGAATGCTTGTAACTTTTGGACTTGGCTTTATTGTTGCCCTCCGATACTTTGCCTCAGTTTCAGATGCATAAATGGGCTTTTATTAGTGACACAGTCAACAATGTTCAATGGATCGATATACCAAGCTTGTTTGTTTCAAATTCATCATCAACAATATATGGCGGTGAAGCCCAGCGATTCGGTGGGCAATCGGATACGATTTCGACCTTATCCGGAGGTGAACACGAGCAAACATTTCTTCTTACAATCGACTAGTGTGGAGTTGGAGATGGTCATCAATTTGGAGACTCTAGTAGTTTGTCGTCGTCTATTCTCGATTCTGGCTCGGCTCCACAATCTTTGCCTGTCAATTTGAATAATACATCTCAACGTTTTGCCGCCGAAAAAGATGCTTCTTTCATTCCTCATATAGTGTTCATCAATAGTCTTCTCAATTATGTTACTGTTAGTTATTGATTGATTTCTTTCATGGTTTGTTTCATTATGCTCTTTTTCTATTGATTTTAGGATCGTTTACCTCAAGTTTCTCATTATTCTACTATGGCACCATTGTTAGATATGTCATCAATTGAATCGATACATGATCTTCATTTTTTCTTCACCTCCTTGTTGTATCGATCGCATCAAAGTGCTACTTTGCTAGAATTGAACACTTTGACGACCACTAATAATACGAATTCTTGTTTCACACCCACCACTTCGAATATTGATCATCATCATCTTGAGCAACGGCGCCAAAGACGACTCCATCGTAAACGAAACTCCAACAAGCAGCAAGCCAATTCATTTGATAACAATAGTAAAAAAACTTTGCGTCATCTTGTTAATCCTAAAACTCTTTTTTCATTATCTTCAAATGGAGATCGAAGTCTTTATCGTATAGATAGTTTTTCTCAGCACATACAACAGCAACAAAAAGATCAAGAAAACAATAATTTCTCTTTGGATGAGCTATTCATGAATATTGACAGAATTATTGCTACCGATTTTTTAGAGCCAATGCCGCCGTCTCTTATAGAATGAGGTTTGCTTTCACATTTATTTGGAGAAGGATTTTTTCTTATTGAACAAATCACAACCCTGTTCAACTAGAATTTTTTTTTTTTTTTTAAAGTTTTTACCAAAAATTTTGATGATCAATACTGAATGTGATAATTATTTATTTTTCTATCCATCTTATCTCTCTCTCACACACACCTTCACACTAAGTTAAATTATTTAATGTTTAATTTTTATTCGATAAATTCGACTTGAAATACAATATCGACAAGCCATCCCATCATTAATCTCTTTCATTCAATCGATTCGAAAGGTTTTTTTCAAGTAGAATGAAATGTATTTGAGGTTGAGCAAATCATTTTAAATGTCAGTTGTGGTGAGAGTTGTGTTGATTTGAATATTAATTTTTGAATAGTTTTATTTGTTTGTTTTATTGCAATTAAAGTCATGTTATTTCAATTATCAACTGATCATTAAAAACTGAACAAAGCCATCAAAAAAATGATGGCAAATAGTTGAGAAATAGGAATAAGAAATGGTATTGCCACATCAGGATTGAGAGTGTGCATCCATAAAAAGTTGACCAAATTATAAGTGATGTAAAGCATGATCAACATCTATAACAAGATTAAAATGAATTAATGCTAAATATTTCATCAATCCACTGAACAAACGTGGAAAGCTGTTGTGATGAGGTAAGCAATCAAATGTATCACCGATCCGTTCAAAAGAACCATATCAATGTTTGGATCGTCCTGTTTGTTTGGCTTGAAAAGCGTCTTCTCTGCCACTTCAAGAATCATGATGTTGAACAATTGGCAAAACATGGTCGACAATATCAGTAATGAAAAGTGCAAAGCGTTTTTAGCATCTTTGTCCCAAAAAAAATTCTTCTCATTCAAATTCACATATATTCAATGGACAAACCTTTTTGATTGAATATTGAAGCCGGCGGAGGAGGAATGTCGTTCGGTAAAACGCCTAACGTTGCCGAGGCATGCAACTGCAGCGATAATCTTGAGGCAGCCATAGAAACAATAAACCTCGAAATTCCGCATATCAAGGGAACAAAAATTATTGAAATCGATAATCGAACTTTAATCTCGAATACTAAATGTCCTGCTATTGTAGCAATGATGGTTGATGACAATAGAACTGGCCAACGACTTGTCACCAAAGAGCTGGTCAACTCATCACAACTTGCTTTGATAAAAGTTAAGAAAACCAAAACACCAGACCTATCAGAATTGTGAACCAGAATTTCAAAGAATGTTGGTAAGGTGATTTCGATAGAAACCAATCGGCCTTGGTTAGAAAAGTCAAAGATCCAACGGTGACACATTCGCTCACCACAATCGCCAATGGTATAGCCAGTTTATAGCAATTGACTTGCATTCGATTCAGCACCAAAATCAAAGTTCCAACAAAAAAAGCTTCGCAATCAGACGAGAAACATTGATCAACCAAGCAGAAAAAAACGGATTTACCTGTGATGATGGTTGAAACAATGGTTGTTGCCAACGAACACGATATAAATCGAATGTATTCGACCAAGTTGAAGCCAACTCCGGGTTCGTTAATAACAAGCGATAGAATTGATGAAAGCATCGTCAACACTGAGGTTTGAAAAATTACTAAGGCAACATCAGAAACAATCAGCCCAATCAAACTGAGATCAAACAAATCCATGTTGCCAAGATGAGCCTCGATAGTCATCCGAGCGACTGCATTAATCTCTAGAACGCTTTTCAAATCTAGCATTGGCATGATTATTTGACTGATTATGGTCTCTTTGGACATGAATTTTTTGAGGTTTTTGTTTTCATTTTCATCATGCCAATGTGTAGAATGGTGGTTGGTGGAACCGTTCCAATGCTCGTTCTCAACATATTCAATAATCAAAGTGATGTTGGACGGTTTAGCATGTTGATTGACATTTTCCTGACTATTGGCAATATTATCTATGCAATGATGCAGAAAAATTGAGGTTACTACACTTCCGATGGCCACTAAAAACATTGAAAATAAGTTTTGATAGAAACCATTCAAGTGAAATTTTTGATCAATGAAACCATCTTGCGCAAATGACATTTGATTACGCAGTGGATTCCGAATCAATTTTTTTGAAAATTTCAAAGCATTTTGGCATTTGATTTGTTCTTGATGGAACACTGAACGAATAGGATACGGCGTTAAATGGCACTGAGATTGAACATAAACTGGATTGTTTTGCAATGGCTTCACTACAGATTGCTTTCGCTCTGAATCATCTTTCAACTTGAAAGTTTTGAGCGTTTGAGTTGATGAACTGGGCATCGTGGTGCTGGTGGAAGCGTTTGCTTTATTTTTCAAATCATCATGCTGGTCAGTTGAATAGAGCAAAATTTGAGAGCACAGCAATTCAAACAGTTTTTGCCGATTCTTGCCGAACATTTTTGGTCAGTTTCACGACTTGAATTGACATTCATCTTGCAGGAACAATATACTTGGTTTGAGTTTTGGTTGGATCAAGTTTAACGAATCAACCATCACCGCAACAGTTCAACGAAGATTGAAAAAGAGGAATTTTTTTCAAATCACAAGCCTATTTGTTTGTTTGTTTGTTTGTTTGCTTGGTTTGTTTATTTGTTTGTTTGTTTGCTTGGGCGTGTAGCTTCTGGTCAGAATTGAGTGAAGAAGATTTTTCTATTAATTGATCGATTTACAGTCTAACTAAACCAATCAGATTATTTGCGCCTCAAACAAGCATACTAATCATCAATCTTATTAGCATTTTATGAAAACATCAACGATCCACAAAGTATCAATTGGACAAGTTTTTTTCCCAGTTAATTCAATTCAAAAACTATAAACCTCCTATTTTCTTTCTTCATTAGAGAAAACAAGCATTACAACTAACAAATAACTAACCAACTTCAATCATTCCAATGTTTTTTAGATAATTCTTCAATCAATCAAGAGGCATCATAATTTCATTGATTTAATATTATTAGTCCTTCTGGCGAGATTTTTTTCTTCTCTGGGTTTTTCTAATTTGCATATTCCTTAATTGTTTTAGAAAAATCATGAAATTATCTAGAATAATGTACCATTTAATTTAATTTCATTGAAATCCATTTTTCAAGGCTTTACGATTTTTTTGACTAGCTGGCTGGCTGATCGATTGAAAAATAAACTCATGAGATCATATATCGATAAAAAACTAGAAAACCAACTTATCCATTGAAAAAAACAACTCAGCTCATGGTCATTGTAAGATAAGAGCAAACAGAAAAGTTTTTTATTTTTTAAAAATATATTTCATCAAATTAATCGTTTCACTATTCGAACAAGTTTGCTGTACTTTCAATCAAATGAAAAATTAAAACTCAGAAAAAAATTCTTCATCACTTTTGATAAGCATCATTCACTCTGATGAAAAGATTATTTATCAAACTAGGCCTAACTTGATTGAAAAGCTTATCTAGATCTTTGGAAAACTTTTTTCTTTCTCTGTCTGGTGTGAATGGACTCATCATCTAGATCAGAGAGAACAAATAAACAATCAATCAATCAATCTCATCAACATTGTTTTTTCTTAATAAAAACCTGCTCAGTTACCTGGCAACGAAACTCTACCAGAATAAACAAACAGTTTTTTCAATAGTTTTATTACTATTTTATCTATGTTTCTACTCTTTCAACTTGAACCAGAATGAAACTTTTTCTATTGGTTTGGCCATCGGTCATCGTGGTGGTATTTTTTGCTCGAATCTTTATCTGTAAAGAGCAATCATTGAAGCCATCAATTCATTTAAAGGATTTTCAATTGAAACATTTGTGCGAGGATGAGGAGGTAATGGCCCAGTTTAAGCCAGTTCGTCAAAAATGGACTCGGTGTTTAGGCTTAGGAAAAATTTACGGTTTGGATGCGTCGTTGAGTGAACGAATAAAGAAGCAACTCAAATTTTTCATGAATATTGCTGACCAATCTCTCAACGTATTCTGTCGGTTGGTTATGAATGCTAGCTTTTAAAACTTATTTTTTTTTCAACAGACTAGCAAGCAATTGGCGTGTTTGCATTGATCATATTCGTGAGGTTCACTGTTTAGCTTCAAATACCGACACAATTCAATTGGCACAAAATCCCAAATATTCTCCATTGCACAACAGCGTCGATCTTAATCGTGGATCGACATTCTATAAAGACGACCCTGTCAACATGCACCAACTCTATCAAATTCAATGCGATCAAATACTGACCACTCAACAATTAATGTCTTCTACTTGGACCAACGACGACGATGTTTGGGATAACACAGACCAACCTGATTCTCATCAAGAACTCTAAACATCCATTGTCCATATCATACTCTGGTGTATTGAGAAATTTATTCAATTAAACATTATAATACCTTAACCAATCATCCATCCATTTACTGTTCAATGCATGTTGCAAGCAAAAAAAACTTGTTTTCCTCTCAAGAGGATGTTAATATAAATGCTGATTGAACTCAATCAACTTCTCTCAACACAAATCCAATGATGTAAAGAGAGAGAGAGAGAGAGAGAGAGAGAGAGAGAGAGAGAGAGAGAGAGAGAGAGAGAGAGAGAGAGAGAGAGAGAGAGAGAGAGTGAGAGAGTCTTTCTAACCTCTGACATGCAACCGGAAACTTGTTTTGACCTAAAAATTTGTAGCATTTCTCTTTCTCAACTTGTTTTTGATTTGGAGCAAAGTGTTTTCATCATGTAGGTGCTCATTCAAACAATCAATGAATCACGATTGAAACCTGACAATCACGCTTGCGCATTTTTCTCTAATTAATTAACCCTTCTATCAGCTAAAGGCCTCCTCAAGTAAAAACAAAAAAATCTTCATCAAAACGACTATTCATTTCTTTGTGTGTGTGTGTGTGTGTGAGCTTGTTTATTGTTTTCGTTTAGGTGAGCCTAAACGCATTTGAGCATGTTAACACGCACAAAACTCCGATGGATAGATAGATGGATGAATGGATGGATGTGTTCCAAGCAAACAAATAGGAAGCATCACCAACAAAATGAATCATTTTGAATGATTGAAAGTTCGCATGCGTACCAATCATGAAAAAAAAACAATTCCAAGCTGAAACTTCATTTAGCTAAGCTAACTAAAACTAAACTAAACTAAACTCATCAAATAAAAGAGAACGTGTTTAGTGACTTTGAACAAGAAATGATCATCTCTCATTTAACACCATGCACGCACTTCTCATGCTGCTTGCATCACCCATGAATCGAAATGAAATCGTTACAGCGCAGCATGCTGTAAAATGGAGAGAAAGAAAAAAGGCAAGAAGTTTGATGCTTCACTTTGATCCATGCTAAATGAATACTCATCATCACCATCTTAGTACATCATCGGTCACCATTGCTGCAAAAGTTGTTTTTGACCTTGTTTTTTCATTTCCAAATTTCACTTAGCCACTCAAAGTGTTAAGTTTTTCTGTCTCTTTCTATTTGAACTTTGACATTTTTATTCAAATTCGACTTTTTCGTTGGAATGAACTTGTGATTGACAACTCAACTATTTCAGTAGAAAAATCGATTCGAAAAAACCATCAAACAAATCAAATGAATTGAATGGACTGATTGACTGACCAGGCAACTAGCCAACCATTTTCTCCACAAAACAATGATATTTTCTACCATTTACGTTTTGACTAGCATCGCAATATTTGTTTTAATTTTTTTCTGCTAATCATCCCAAGTTTGGACCATTGGTCATCATCATTGATCCATCTGTTTGTTTGAATAATCAAGCACGATTTATGCATAAGCAGTGAACCTCTCACGTTATCCACGATACATGTCCATCTTTGAATTGATCAGATCCTTATTTATGGTAACAGTGAGTTGCCTCCAATGAAATTTCAGCAAATGAACAGAGCGGGTGTAAAATTTCGTGTGGTGGCCATCCATGCTTACAATCCTGTTTACACTGAAACAGACTTGGCTTTAAAGAAAGGCGATGAATATGATATCATTGATACCAAAAGTTTTTGGTGGTTGGCACGGAACAAATACGGTGACATTGGACTTATACCTCACAACTATGTCCAACTCATTGCACAGCCTTCATGTTCAGTGCTTGAGGCAAAGTCTTTTTCCACATTGATTGAAAACAATCAACCAAACCGATTTGGTTCCATAAAACTTGGTGATGTGTCGAATGGTGCGTTGAATGAGCACCAGAGGCGCCCACTTTCATCTTCATCGAATTTTGATCGGCAAACATCAGTAATTGGTCAGTCAAGCTCATCCAGTCAATGGCAACGTTGTGGTTTGAGAAAATCTTCGTCCATTTGTTTGAAGAATAGCCAACCAAGCCTCCATCAACACCGTGATCTTCCCCATAACGAATGGTTTTTTTCTATCGATAGAGAGACGTCGGAAAGTTTGTTAAAACGCTCTAATATCGATGGCAGCTATTTGATTCGGCCATCAAGTACTGAAAATCAATGCTACACTTTAAGTGTTTTCTTTAAACGGTCGGTATTTTACCTTAGATCCAGCTGTTCTTCTCATTGCATCATTTATCTTTTGTTCTTCTAGCGATCGTTACAATGATATCAAACACTACTTGATACAACAATGCAAACAATCGGCATATTTCTTCATCAGGCCCCAAGAAAAATTTCACACTATACAGCAACTGGTTCGGCATTATCGATCGAATCGAGGTCATCTGGTCACCAAGCTAAGCCATGCACCCTGCCGAACTCAATTATGGCACGTGGCCGCTGGCAACAAGTTTGCTGAACTAGCCAAAGGTTTTTTTTCTTGCTTTAACAATCGAAAATAATAATGTGATGAAATTTCAAACCAAGATAAATCTTGGGAAATAAAGGTATCTGAACTGCAATTTCTCGAAGAGTTGGGATCAGGACAGTTTGGTGTGGTGCGTCACGGCCGTTGGAATAACAAGACTGATGTCGCCGTTAAACTGATGAAGAGGGCACAATGTCCGAACGAGATTTATCGAAGAGGCCAAAGTGATGACCAAACTACAACATCCCAATTTGGTGAAATTGTATGGTCTGTGCATTGAACATCGTCCCATCTGCATTGTTGCCGAATTTATGAAACATGGTTAGTTAGTTTGATGCTTATTTGAAATAGTTTGAAAGTCTTTGCTTCACCAGGCTCATTATTATTGTATTTGCGTAAAAACGAGCAAAGAATAATTGATTCTCCACGCAAGTTGTTCCTGTTATTGAGTATGTGCCAGCAAGTGGCTTCTGGTATGGCTTATTTGGAAAGTCACAACTATATTCATCGCGATTTGGCTGCACGCAACTGCTTAGTCGGCCATGCCGCTATCGTCAAGGTTGCAGATTTTGGTTTGGCTCGGTTCGTATTATTTTATCGATCTAGTTGAATAATAATTTAATTGACTAATTTTCCTTAAGATATGTCATCGATGATGAGTACACATCAAGTGGTGGAACAAAGTTCCCTATTCGTTGGGCTCCACCCGAGGTTCTTTGGTACACACGTTTTAGCTCAAAATCTGATGTCTGGGCTTATGGAATTTTGATATGGGGTTAGTATTTGAAATGGTTTTTTTTTCCAAATCACTTTTGAGCATTGAAAAAATTTCTAGAGGTTTTCAGCTTGGGCAAACTTCCATACGGTAAATTATCTAACGCCCAAGTAGTCGAGAAGATTCGCGAAGGTCATCGTCTAGAAAAGCCAAGACAATGTCCTGCAGAAATTTTCCAATTGATGAAGTCTTGTTGGCAAGAGATATCTGATCAAAGGCCATCATTTGCTCAAATGGAGTCTTATTTGACATCTCTGAATAGAAACATCAATAACAACAGCACTATCGATGATAATTCAATATTTGGACAACTTGTGAAAACATCTCCATCTAACAAAACTTCAAATCAAGAAACGATTGACCAACAAACACCCACATCGACACTAAAAATTCTAAATAGGATTTGATTTTATTTGGTTTATTTAGATCTCAATTAGATATAATCGATTATTATTAATAAAGACAAGCTTCTTATGTAATTAGAAAATATCTCAATGTTTGTATGTGTGATCGTTTACTATTCCAATTCACCGTAATACCGTTGGTTGAATTTAATTGGAAAGAGATGGGCAGAATAACCTGAGACACGTTTCTTCTTCAATTCAATAAACAATAAATTTTTTTCTGGACCAAAAAAAACAGAACATTACAGTGTAATAGAAATTCAGAGATGCATAAAGAAAGACCGAATCAATTGTATGATTTGCCTATTTTCTCAAATCAAAATCATCATAATCACATAAAAGAGAAAGTGAACTTGAAAATTTTCCCAAAAAACAACCTGATAAAGTAACTTTTTTTTTCTTGATTTATCCACAATCGATGCCAGAACTTTCTGTTTGATTGATTTGGTTGAAATCTGGTTTGATTAAGATAATTGAAGATGGTCATTTCAAGCACACAACCAATGCCACAAGGCAAATGTGGTGTTGGAACAACAATCAATGCATTAGCATTGTTTCAATAGAATCAATGACGTACTGATTGATTGATTGATTGGTTGACTGACTAACTAACTGAATAGAACCAATCAACTGATATATTTGATAACCACCAGATTATTAGAGCATTGGTAGCAGAAGCACATCAAGATATGATAAGTGTCATTGATAATGTCGATGATGGTCGAATCGAACAGAAATAGTGAGAAGTGTCAAATCGAACATTTCATTCATTCAATGATTTAGTTTTATGATGATCAAACCGTTAACTTGAATTGGAAAAATATTGAACACCAATGAAAATTGGCCAGCACCACCCCGACCTCCTCCATCTTCACCCTCATTATCATCATCCTAACTACCACCACCACCACCACCATCACCATCGTCACCTTTCAACCACTAGACATGAATGAACGTGATCAGTGTTCTACAAGATTGGAAGAAAGGGTCACTTCCGTGATCGATGATCGATTACCACTGAAAAGTGTTGTTGGTAAGTGTTTTTTGATTAGTTTTGTTTACTTAAAAAGTCTCATTCTCCCATCACAATCGCAATCGAAGAAGTGGACGTTCATGTGAATTGTGAGTCACCAGCATTGAGTCAACCTAAACCAAACCCAAACGTAATAAGTGGCTCCAAATTGCCCACTTGGTCCAACATTTTAGAAAACTCGAAAGTGATTGATTTTTTCCAAAATCAGCCAACTGTTGGTGAGAAAGAGGGCTTGCTAGCACTTTCCAAGTAAGTTCAATGATCGATATCCTGAATTTGAATGTTTCTTTTGATTTGAATGAGAAGTCTCATCTCGGATGAGATGCATATTTGGAAACTGTTTTGTACATTGTTTGACTTTTGATAAGACTTTGATAATTTTTTTTTTCGAGCACAATGAGTGCTCTCTGATTCTTCTTCACACTAAGTTTGATGTAATCTGGTCATTTAAATGTGGAAAAAATTGATGACTTATCAAATTTTTTCATCGTTTCGATAACTTTTTTCAGTTTTCTTGTTAAAACGCAATTCTTTTCTTCAATTTCTGGTACTTTTGTTTTTCTGTTTGAAAGAGTTGAAACTCTGATTGATTGGTGGCAATCGAATTAATAAATATTGTTAGTAAATGTTTTTCTACTTGTTTCTAGCCATGCTAAGGCTGCAGTAATTTTTTCAGAGAAAGAAGAGCTGCTCAAAGAAAGTATTGTCAACAACTCTCACCAACAACCTGATGACAATGAACCATTGTTGGTGAAAGAAGAATGCTCACGGACGTCAAACAACATCATAAAAGGTTCCTGTTTCCTATACAATACGTTTCATGTTCCAAACCAGTCAATGACTAGCCAAATTTTAGCCAAAATAAAATCTCCCAGTGGATGGCCATCAGATTCCGAGAATTGTCAATCGAACCTGAATGCCATTCAAAAGGCCAACTTTTTCAGCATGCAAGAAGAAGAGAAAAGAAAATTTTCTCTTCAAAATCAATTTTCTTTCGATCAAACAGAGTTCTCAAAGCTCATGTTCAATCCTCATTCAAACCGAACCAATGTTCCAGGTCTAGAGGCGAGGCAGCAAAAAAACTTGCCACCACCCTTGAATCTGAGAAACATAACGCCTTACGAGCCGATCGAAAACTATCCCACTAGTCCCTTCGGACACTTAATTGACTCGAACAAAAGCTACAAATCAGATCAAAGTGAAGAATCAAAGGGAATCGCTGTTAAATGGCCCAAGTTCAAGTACTTGAAAGTGGCCCTCTTATCATCATTAGTGATTTACACGCTGGTAAGTCGATTCAATCATTGAAACTCAATTCATGCAACTCATCCTCTAATTCAGATAACATTCATTTTCATCAAAGAGAAGGAAGATAAATGGACCAACGTAGCAGTAGGCAAAAACTCTCCCGTCTACGTGGACTTGTCCCATTCTTTGGACTTGATGTTTCCTGTTTGGAAACTACGTGCTCGAGGATCATTTTTGCCAAAAGAGTACGCCAACTTGACCAAATATTCAATCATATTCACCATTGTTCAAGTGTTGAGTGATGATGCAACAAGATCGTATCGTGTGGTCAAAAGACCTTGGGCTGCACCAATTGCTCCCAACATTGGCGAACAATATTTTCCGATACGAGAAATTGAACACACATTCAAACTGGGCCATGGTGATACGTACGATGATGAGCATCGTTATCAGCTGCGAATCGATACCAACTCAGAATCTTCAATCGGATTTACAGTGAACATGGCTGGCTTTTCCGAGCTCTCCGCCGATGGCATCATTTTGGCCGTCTCAGTTTTAGTGTTTCTTTACGCTTTGATCATTGCCGAAATCGTCAATCGGACCTTAGCGGCTATGTTGGGAGCCACTGCTGCCATCACATGTTTAACGTTAATTCGTGATCGACCTTCATTAGCCAAAGTGGTCTCATGGCTTGATGTCGAAACACTTTGTTTGCTGTTCGGCATGATGATTCTGGTGGCCATTCTTTGTGAAACAGGTTTCTTTGATTACGTAGCCGTTTTGGCTTTTCGATTAGCTCGTGGCCGAACCTGGCCTTTGATTATCACACTGTGCATTTTCACTGGTGTAATGTCAGCCTTTTTGGATAACGTTACCACCATACTGTTGATGACGCCGGTTACAATTCGTTTGTGCGAGATCAAAAACATTGAACCAAAAGATGTTCTCATTTCATTGGTAATTATTTCAAATATTGGCGGCGCGGCGACTCCTGTCGGTGATCCACCTAACGTTATCATAATTTCCTCAACAAAAATCCAGCAACAAGTAAATTTTTCCTCTCTGTTTTGTTTGTTTGATGTTGATTGATCTTTTGACTGGTCAAGGGCATTGATTTTGGCCGATTCACTTTGCATATGATGCCTGGCATAATTATCTGCTTCTTGGTCACATTAGTATACATTCGAATCGTCTATCGTAATTTGAGTGACGCTGATTTCAAAGATGCTTCTGTTTCGAATGATGACGAAGATATTGGTGAGAAAAATCCCATTGATATATACATTGATTGAACAAAACTTATGCGAAACGCTTTTCCCTACAGAAGAGAATCTTAAACAGTTTAAAAAAAATCGTCAACTCTACAAATACCAACCACCAGGCTCCTCTTCATTAACGATGAAATCACCGAAAGAAGCGAAGAACGCTCTTCTACTGTCACCCAACAGCAATTCTTTTGATTTATCACCGTTCTATGATTCCTACCAGAACGATGTGACGCCAAGCAAAAATTTATTAAATATCGAGAAATCGGATTTTGCTTGTTTGGGCAACGACAACACAATTGATGAGCGTGAAACAGTTTTTGGAGCCTCATCATCCTCTTTAGCACAACAAAAAAATCAACATTGTTCCAGTTTTTCAAAAACGCTCAACCCATCCACTAGCGGAACAAGCTTGAATGATCTTTGCGCTGGTATTTTTCAACAACCAACTGATTTTCTTGATGACGAACGAAGAATATTTCGTTCATCTGATGGTAATAGAAATTTTCTTAAGAAAAATTAATCTCTCTTTCTAATGAGATTTTCTTCTTTCAAAGAACTTCGCCGTGAGTTGGACGTTTGGAAACGTGCTCACAATTCGATTGTTGGCTATTCTCGAGATGAGAATGTTGTTCGAATGGCTCTGGCATCGAGGGTTGAAAAATTAGAAACTTTACTGAAACAACACTGCTACGAAACTTTACCTTTAGAAGATAATTACAGATCGGTGTTAGCTGAACTCGAGCAAAAAGTCAGTATCAGATTGAGTTTGTTCATTTTCCTAAATTGAGTTTATTTTCAAGTACAAAATTCGAGATTGGCCACTTTTGATCAAATCTGGTATTGTGATGACGTTAGTCATCACATTGTTTTTTATGCAAAGTATTCCCAATCTAGATTTGAGTTTGGGATGGATTGCCATTCTCGGAGCCATTCTGTTGTTGGTTCTTTCTGATCGGCACGAGCTTGAATCAATCATAGGACGTGTCGAATGGTCGACATTAATCTTTTTTGCAGCTCTTTTTGTGGTGATGGAGGCGTTAGCTGAACTAAAATTTCTTTGGTGGATTGGACGTTTGACTCAAGATTTTATAAATTCAGTTCCCGAAAGTTCACGATTGGTTGTTGCCATTTTAGTGTTCATCTGGATATCGGCTCTCTCATCCTCGTTCATTGATAACATTCCTTTAACTACTGTAATGGTCAAAATAATTGAAGATCTTGCTGATAACAATGAATTTAACATACCACTGGTTCCTTTGATCTATGCTTTGGCTTTTGGTGCTTGTCTTGGTGGTGAGAATAGCATTCTTTTCATTTGCAAACATTTTTTTCAACTTTTTTTAAGGCAATGGAACTTTGATAGGAGCATCGTCGAACGTGGTTTGTTCTGGTGTTGCTGAGCAGCATGGCTATCGATTCACTTTTTGGGATTTCTTCAAGTTTGTTTTGTTTTTGAATTATTCAAAAAACTTACTGATTCTTTTCACTCAAAAATCTGGCAGAATCGGTTTTCCAATCACTATTTTAACTGTTGCCGTTTCAACAGTCTATCTGATTGTTTGTCATGTTGTGTTTGGCTGGAACAATTAAACAAAACATCCTTTCGATCAACCTATTGGTTTCAAAGCTTCACAAATCCATTATGAGTTTACTCAACAATGTTTTCTACTCGCTAATAGGTGTCGTTACTCACCTCTGAGCCATTTATTCATCCATCATTTATTCGAACAAGCATTATTTTTTTCAATTCTTCATCGGCATTGATTGATTGATTCATGGTGTGCTTGAACTTGTTGATCAAACATTTCCAATTGGAACCATTTAATTTTCATCATATTTTGTTTGTTTGGTTATTGTACTTGAGAAAAGTTTATTAATGAAAAAGAAGACTCATTTAATGGATGCGAGATTCTCATGTTTGCATTAATTAAATTGAATGTTTCAAGCAAATTAATTTATTCTCTTGATTTGGACACAACGAATTTTTATGGAGGTTTTGGCGTTGAATTAAACAAAATAGAATAGTTTTCTATCTTGTTTTGTCTTTCAATGCCTCTTTCTCTCTCTTTACATGAGAGCAGGTGAATGCTTTGACAGGTATTCATAAAAATTTAATTTCTCTTTTTCGAGTTAAAATGGTTGAAAGAAGTTTGAGTGAAGGCAGTGAAATTTCGATTAAAAAAAAAAATGAAAAGTGTCATGTTGCAGGAAGATTGTTTGGTTTGTTGTTGTTTGGAGCCTGTTGGGACCTTGATATCGAATAGAATAGAACAAATGAAACGCTATTCCCAAAACGGAACCACTCACTCTTTCACTCACCCAATCAGAATATTGTCAAGAGATGGAATTTCATTTTAATTGAATATTTAAACACCACTTTCTCCATCTGATAAAATGTATTTGAAATTTTTATCAGATCAAACCAGACTCAAAACACCAGCATTCATCATCTAAAAGTTGAAAAAATAAATAAATAATTTCAATCATCAAGCCCAAGAATTTTCGAGAATTTTTTTATAGTTTAGTTAGTGTCAGTTAGACCTTGACTGTGATCATTTCATTTGTATAAAAACTCTGATTGTTCATCACTCAAATTGGTGACAGCTCTTTTTGTTTTGAAAATTTTTGTTTGTTGAAATTTTTTTCATTGTGCAAAATATTTGAGATGAAAGCATTTGATTATCATCACTACAGCCATTATGACGAGCAAATAATAAATCATCTGATAGATTAGCCCACGGTGGTGATTGCCTTCACTACTACAGACTATTCCCTTTTGCATTACCGCAACCAATCGATCCTGGAAATGAGTCAACAAAAAGTTGCTTCCTCACCATAACCAAAGTAAGTTATTCTTTTTTTATCAGAAAAAAACACGTGTGCTTTTCGCTTTAAAATTTGAAGAAGAAAATATTATTCCAATGTGTGTTTGGGGACCAATTAAAAAGTGTCATTTGTTTTCTATTCTGTTAGTTAGACCTAGGATTACGTCAGCTGAAAAAAGTGGCTCTCAAACTGGCTTTCAAAGAGAATTGATTGATGATTTGAATTCGGCAAAGTTTTCTTCCATTGTAAATGAATGGGTGGGAGAGTAAAAGAAATTTGGCTTTTCCCTTTCTTTTGAGATTTGCAACAAATTAATACTGGGACCGATTGACCGAAACAAAGCACCTATTTTTTAGGATAAACACTTGCTGTTTGGTTTGGCTGAAAAAAAGCGATTAGATCAGCCACTTTTAATATGCCTAGATAAGCACAAAAATTTCATTTCTACCAAATCACTGACAACTTTAATAATTAACTTTAAAAAAAATCATTCTCTTTCATTATCGGCCGTTGGGTCGGTGAAATATCATTTTGAAAAAGATTCTAACCAAAACTTGTTCCATTTGGTTGGTGTGAGAGTCTGAAGAACCAAAATACAAAAATACAAAACAAAACACAAAAAACAAACGAACGAACGAGCAGAGAATGTTCTTTCTCGGGTCCCAAGAGAGTAGAGTGTGCTGTTGATGTGTTTTGTTGAATAAATTTGGTATTTTTCCTATTTAAAAAAAAACATGTTCATGTTCACTCGAATGAAACCTTTCACCGTATCAGCAATAATAATAAAATTTCAAACAAAACGTTTAATGAAAAAGGATTGTTTAACAAGGGTCTCAGCTGCTAAAATTCAGACACCAAAAAACAAACATCAATCTATCCATTGATTCGATAAAGAAACAAGCAAACTTTTGCAATCATTCTGCCTGGTATTTATATTCCATTCTGACAATTGCATGTTGGCTGTTGAGCTGGAAATACAACACAAAAACCAACTGACTGGTGGTGGTCCATCACAAGATGGCGTGCTTTGCTCGATTCATGTTTCCAACCAGAATAGCAATGTGACATCTCAATGCATTGGGCCGAGTGTTGAATAGTTAGTGAAAGTTGGTTTCACTGCTAACACACAGCCATCATCATGATAATTATAGCATATAGCCATAACATATAGCCATCTCGATTCTTGAGAGAAAGGGCATCATTATCATTCATCTGGAAACATCAGCAGCCAAGCACAAAGCCCTCGATTTTTTTCAGTTTGACCAGGAAATAGGGCAGCGTATTTCTCTAGCCATCGGCCACCAACCGCTCAAATGCGGGTTTTTCAATAAATTTCACAAAACCACGAAAACATAGATTCGGATAATTTTAGTCATCTGTGTTATCTTCTCATTGTCTTTACAAACAGCCTAAATTAGCCATTGTTTAGTTGAAACCAGTTAACTTCAACTCCATTCATTGAATCAATGTCTTGAGCAGTGATGAGCAAAAAAAAAAAAAAAAACAAGATCAACAATCAATGGAAACAATAAAATTGAAGCAATGGAATTTTATTAGAAAAAAAACCTCAGGTGGTGATAATTAAGCCAAAACTCATTAACCAAACGACCGATCGACCTACCGATTTAAAAACACCAAGAAACAGAGAATGTTTGAGCCATCTGTCATCATAAATTTTGTTCACATCTTGTTTGGCCCATGGCTTGTTTCATTTGTTTTGTAACGAGTCGACCTCACTTTCTTGAGCACCCCCAATGAATGTTGTCAGTCAAATTAACACCATTTTGTGACTAAAAATAATATTTTAAAAGCCCTGAGGGTTTCCTTTAAAAATAATTTCTTTGCTGTCATCATGTTGTTTGCGGGATTTTCTTGTAGTCTTGAAACAATGGCTAAATTTAATGGTCAAACCATATTGAGAGCATCATCTATTCATGTTTCTTGTTTGGGCTGCCTCGGGTAAATCCTTAATGACGGTAAAGCGGAAATTTTTGTTTGCTTCACCGAAAAAAATTGATTGACCAATGGCCTGAGAGAAGCAATAAATATTTTTCATTATGTTCCATCATGATTCATCATGAAACATCTCTGATAGGAATTTATTTGCAAACTTTTTTTTTTACTCAGGTAGAGCTGACATTGAATGGATTGAGGGCTACTATATACCTACTATATAGCCTTCATTATACATTGACATGCTTCTAACCAGCCATTTTCTAATTGTCTTGCTTGTTCTTCCTTAAATGATGTCTCTTGAAACGGAAAAAATTTTATGCTCTCTTCTAACACCTTCTCGACCTCACCAATCGAAGAGATGAGATCAAAGAGCCAAAAAAAAACTCCAAACACTCCAAACGAAAAAGACGTGATGTTTGTAAAAACAGTGGACTTGATTCAAATTGAAGATGTTTCAAGCTATGATCAAGTCTAGTTGGTCGATCTCAAATTCAGGCCAAGTAAGGTCAAATGAGAAATTGGGAAATTAGATTGAGAATGATTTTTTTTTTTTCCACCAATTTTTCACCAAAATGGCTTCAATCTGTCCCAATGGTACCGGCTTGTTATCATTTTAAGGGCTTAGTTTTTTTAATGTTGCTTTCTCAACCGACCAAGCAAACCAACCAACCAACCAGCCAACCAACCAGTTTCAAAATCAACCAGACCAGTTTTTCTTAAAAAAAAGATCACTGCTGGATGGTGGGAGAAAGAAAGAAACCATAAATCTGGTACCTAACTCTCTTAATCCCTCTCTTAAGTGTTTTCAATGATGGACCATCTGTTTTTTTGAAATTTATCTTCATACATAGAGCCCAAAATGGTTGTGTGTTGGGTCTCTCTCTCTCTCTCTCTCTGTGTTTCAAGCAGAATAAGTGTGCTTGCTTGTTTGGAGTGTCAGAATTTTGTTTTCTGAGTTGAGAATTGATTGCCGGCTCCTCAATCATCTTGATCAGTGTTAGAAAGAGGAAATAGTTACTTTACTTAGCACTGGATCAATCGGATGAACCACAACATTCATTGAACAACATTCAATTCAAACCATTCATTTATTAACACAATTCACTCTACTCCACTGTACTGTACTCTCGACTGCACAAGTTGCTTACTCCTCATTGTTGTCTCAACCGTGAAAAAGTTGCAATTGAAAGACCAAGGGACTGTTTGAAGCCAAGTCCAAAGCTATGCCAGACTACATTGTCCCATCACCTTCATAACCCACACTTGGGTCAAAGGACAAAGGGCAAAAGAAGAAAACAGAAAAAAGTTTCTTTTAATCAACCTCTCTCTTCTGTTCGAATGATGAAGAGAAGGGAGAGTTGTTCATTGTTCCACCCATTCATTCAGTGAATTTTTCCAAAAATAAATCCTTTTCAATGATGCTCAAACTAGTGTCTTCACTTGATTTGAGTTCAATTCAGTTCAGTTCAGTTCAGTTGAAACGGGTTTGGTACAGCCATTTTCATTGAGATGACAGTCAAGCGACTACCACTAACACTTCCAGTTCAATAATCAATTATTGCTTTGTACATTCAATTGAATGATGGTCAAAACATTCAAAAAATCCAGATCGACCTTGAGAAAAAAAATTCTAATTATTCCTTTGGGCTCTAGATCATTCATTTTCATTGAAAAAAAAAAACTAGAAAATTGAAACTCTTTGTCTGTGTGTGTGTGTGTGTTATGGTCAGTTGTTTTGACCAAATGAGACATGCTTTGCACGTGACCATTTCAGCCATTATTTTAATTGGTCCAATCTGGGCCTGTGTTTTGACAGGTTGATTTTTTTTGGTGTGTTTTATTTAGTGATTCAGGTCTTGTGCCAAAACTAAGATTCACATTGATTGTCTTATCATAATTGGTAATCTTTTTTTTCGAATTGGACACGTGTGAAGCAACTGTGTGTGTTTGTTCCAGTTGTTTCGCTTCAGTGATTTATTATTGGCAGTTGGCTGGTCGGTGTGTGGCTCGGTGGTCTTGCCATTCCATTCCATACAATTCCAGTCAATTCATTTTGATTGAATTGAATCGAAGGATTTGTGAAGTTGGAAAAGTTTTTCTAGCTAATAAAAAAAATTCCCATCATGCTTATCGCCTTCCAACCAGATTATTAAAATTCATTTAACAAAATTCATCTTAAAAATTCTCTTGAAAAGTTGCTTTCAATTTATTTCAATGTGTGCGTGCGTGTGTGTGGTGACCAAAGCCAGAACCAAAAACATTCTTCACTTTTGGTGCCTAAAAAAAGTTTAATGGACCATGATCGGTGCTCGAATAATGATGGTAATTATGTGTTGTGAATGCTTGTTCCCTACGTACTGTCTATCGCGCGTGCGTCAATCAAATTCTACTGACAATCAATAGCAAACAGAACATTTTCAATGAATTTGATTTTGAATTGAATGGCCGCCAGGCGTAGAAATGAATGGTGGTATCTTGTTATATTGACCATAAATCAATCAATTACCTCAACTCAACTAAACTAAACAGACGTGGTCTTATTATTTTAAGCCATTTGTCTAGTTGAGGTGAGTGAGAGTCGACCTCAACGCAACCTTTGGCCCATCTAAAGCTATTCTAGAGATTTTTTGCATCACTCAAAAAGATTGATTGTTAGATAATTCATAGTGATGGTTGGTTCATGGGAATATTTGTCTGAATAGAAAAATTCAAATAAAAATCTCATCTATTGAATTGAAAGCTTTGGCTGACTGGTTTAATTAGTGAGTAAAGTAAAGTAAAGTGTCAATCCCAATCAATCGACTCCAATCTTTTGAACCAACCAAAAAGATTCGATATTTATCAGAATGGCAGCTGAATAATAATAGCTTGTGTGGTATGCTGGTGACAACAAGTGCCAATTCTACCGTTAGACACATGTTTTTTGTTTCCTTCTAATTTTTTCCTAATTGAAAAGAAGGAGAAAGGAAAGTTTTCTCTAGCTTAATTTTGCCCGTCTCTTTTTCTATTCATGAAATCATAATAATAATGGTGTGTTGATGATTGATTTTATGATGATGTTGAGCAAGATTCGGAGGTCATAGTGCACCAAAACAGCCATGCATCAAACTTTTCTGTCACTCTGTGAGAAGAAGAAGAAGATTTTCTATTTTTAGTTTTAATGCTTGCAGTTACTGACTTAGTTAACTGTTTGTTGTTGGCTCATCGCTTGAAAGGCGATTGATCAAGTTGGTTGTTTTGCGTTGGCATGCCTATTCAACAATCCCCAATCTTTTTGGTGCAAAGAACCATTTTCCAAGCAAATAAACAGTTTCCGTTTGCTTGTTTGTTGTTGTTGAATAGAAAAACATTCTATTGGAATTCTTCTCGATTAAGAAAAAATCTAATTTAAGAAAAAGTTTCGCCAAATAGACGACACCAAGGCACATGTTTGAGAGGTCAAGTGATCTCTTGTGAGGTGTTTGCTTGCTTCGATCGACAAATGAATGGATGGATGGATGTTTTTGTGTCAAGTGTCCACTTCATTCAACCACCGAGTGTTCTTTTATCGGCTTTACTTGAAACCTACTTGATACAAATCTCAAAAATAAATGAGAAATGGTCAAATCATCGCCCTCTTTCTCTCTGGACGGGACACACCGGAACGTGTTTGTTTTGTCCTAATTACGGCTAGTCCATAGACTTGACAAATGGAAGAAATACTTTTATGGGCCCATCTCTTTCACTAGATTGGTTCAGATTGAAAATTTTCCTTCAATAGTGAGACAAGTAAACAAGAAGAGAGCGTATTTTTATTGAAAGTTTGGCTTGTTGTATGCGTCGGTAATGCATTTGTCTGTTTCTCGATGTGCTACTCTCTTCTCTTGTCCTAATGCCGGCAAAGACCAAGTGAGTCAGAAAATTTCAATCAAGCAATTGGAATGTTTCACAGGTTTGAACAATCGGAAACACCTAAAATCCAACCAAGTCTCAATGTATGAGCATAGAACTAGGACCAGGACAAAAAGATCAACCAACCAACTAAAAATCAAACAACACTAGGCTCTAACCGTCTGATCTTATCTTGCTGAGGTGAAGAACGCAAATCGAATTTCTATTCGTGACTCGACTGTTTTGTTTTTTTTCTTTTTTATGGCACAACAAACCAACCAGTCACGAGAGAATAGAAATTACCATTTAATAATCACCTTTCCACCAGGTATTTCTTTCCTAAACAAAAGCTTTCATTGTTTTGTTTTTTTTTTGTCCTCGCTGGTCAGTCAGTAAGTGAACTAGCCAAAAAAAATTTGCATTTTGCAGTTTGCAGATAACATCTCTTGGCATGCTACTCTTGTAAAAAAACTAGAAACTTGTCGAATCTGATGAATCAAATCAAATGGAATGGAATGAAACAATGTCCAATCACACATCTGGTCTTTTTGGTAGAAGAAAGTTCGTGCGCGCATGATCAGTTAAAGCTTGTCTTGATCTGATTATGATCAGCAAACAAACGGAAAAATAGTTTCCCTTTATTTTCTACCAAAAACAAGAAAAGTACCGTGTTTGAGCTGACCATGCGCGAATCTTTCACTACATTCTCTTTCTTTAGATTGATGATGAATTTTTGAACGCCGACCGTCTGTCGTGGTCATGATAATATCGATGATATGCATCTACTTTTTCTTAAGTACTCCTTCTTTTGCAAGGTCAACCATACCATAACATACCTTTGCTGACCATGCTGATTTGCCACCAAAGTGATAATGAGCGAAAATATTTCCATCCATCCATGCATGCATGCATGCATCCATACACTACACTAATTCATTCATTCATTCATTCATTCATCATCGTCATAAAAGTTTATTTAAAAACGAGAAAGCTTTTTTGCCGATTTAGCCTGAAGGCTGCTTGCTCACAATTTTAAAACAATTCTTATCTTTCTCTCCTTGTATGTGTTGTCTCTTGTTTTATCTATTTGAATGAGAGAATCAGTTTGAGGTTATCGTCTAACAATCACGCTAAATGACAACATCCAACATCAATTTTCTGACTTGGAACGATTGTCAGTGTAAAATGAGAATAGGTGGTCGGTCGGTCGCTTAGTTACTGGAGATTGAATACTTTCCCCAACCAACCAAACTGGACTCAATCTAATATTATCTCACAATTGATCTTTTCTCAAAATTTTTCCGCTCAAACTTTTTGTTTTTTTTGATGAAGTTACATTTGATTTGATTTGAAAAAATTTTTTTCTTTTCTCAATTCTTCAATTGTTGAATAAAGGAAAACTTGAAAATTTCTCGTTTCAAAGAGTTGAACCAATCTGATAACAAAGATTGGTTCAAACAAAAAATGCTGAAAAACTAACAGAAGCGACACTATTTTAACCTGAACCAACACTCCTATTCGATTATGGTGAGGTGTTGGTCTAATAAAATATTCATGAACCTGCGTTTTCTGCAAAATATTTTTTAAAAAAAAAACAAACTGACTGAATCGTGACTTGAAAGAAAACAATTTGAGCTAGCTGTCAAAACCCTAGGCTTTCCAACACACACCTCCCTTTACTCTTCTCTCTGTTCTTTGCATTGTTTCTAATTTCTCAACAACAAGAAACACGGAAAAATATCGATCAATAGCGATTGTTTGAAATGTGGCATGTATTGAGACTGACTTGTCACACAAGAAAATTCTTCTACTCCTTTCCTGAACACCAAAATGAATTCCAATGAACAACAATCGATACATCGATTAGGATTCTTCCCTTCTACTTATCTTAAAGCATTTTGACTAGAGCAGACTAGATAAAAAATTTTTATGCCATCAAACATCAAGTCGATTCCAAGTTTTTCTTGCTACTAAGAAGGTTTCCGATTGAAAAATTATTGCCAACTCTCAGGGTCCATGTGAGAGAGCGCAGGCAGGCAGGCAGGCCGTCATCATAATTCAAAAAAAAAAACAAAAACAAAGAAGAGATTGTCTAGCATGCAAGTGGTGCATTGCTATCAAAATCAGATTCTATTCAAAATGGCCAACATTAACAAGCAGAGGGCACAATAATGTTGTTCTTTTCTTCTTTGCTTGCCTGTTCGGCGCTTGTTCCAAACTCAACTTGACTCAACAACAAGATTCTTTTCTTTGTTATCTTTTCAGAATCAAATTTCAACGCTTTTCTCGAACAACAATATTCTAGGCCATTGTATTGTGGTGCTGTTGAGTTGAACATATTGCTTGTTACTTGTCTACTGGTTGGTTGGTTGGTTGGTTCATTATTTAACCGCAATTTTATCTTATGGCTCGCTTTTAAAGCTCAAACTCGATTAATTAAGTCAAGTCAAGAAAATTCTTGAGAATCACATCAAAAAAAAGTGTTTGCATCAAGTGAAATTCACTTGATTCAATTCATGTTTTAAATGAATTATGATGCAGCTTACTTAGTTGTGATTAGCAATAAATGGTTTGTTTGTTTGTCTGTCTGTTTGTTTGTTTATTCACTTGCTTGCTGGTTTCTCAGAATAGAAAGAGAGTTGTTGTTTTAAGAATAGCGTTTCTGTTTCATTTGAAAGATGCATCATATCGAATGAGTGGCGGTGCTTATTGCCAGGCAATTCTCTTGCTCTAATTGAAAATAGTTGATTCCATTGAGTTGAGTAGCATGTGACAAATGGAGAGTTCTTCTTCAAAATTCTAAAAAAAAACTGCTTTACAATTGAAAGAGAATGGATATCGAATGTTTGTTTGTGTAACGCTTCGTTATTCGTGTCGCCATAATAAGATTATCAAGCCAACAACATTTTCAGGTTCAAAAGTCTAAAAAAAAGTTTTTCTTAACATTCGTTTCCATCCACATTTTCAAGCAAACAAACAATCCATGTGGTTGTTGTGTTCAGGGTGAGAATAAAATGTCTTCTTCCGAAAAAAAATCGGGTCGTTTTATTGTGGTTGTTATATAATAAGTGGAGTTAGCTTATGCATAGTATTGATCAATTTTTAATATAAAAAAAAAATTTGATCAAAAAGTTGAAAAGTTTTGTTCTCTGTTTTATGGTCAAGTGGAAAGTTGCAAGAGTCATCAATTGGACACATTATTTCAACCAACCAATCAATCAATGATTTCTTGATCAGTCTGTTTGTTTCCATCATCAACTGGTTAGTTATCTGATCGGACAACAACAATAATAACACGACAACCTAAAACAACAACACAAACAACCCAACAGGGATATAAAACATTCGATTCACACTACCGACATTGTTTGAAACGTGTTCGGAATGCTTATTCAAAATAACTTCTCTCCTATAGAGCAGTGCATGTTGAGGCATATAAGGCATGATTATGGTGATATAATCTCATAAATGAGCAACATTCTTTGGGATGTCCAGAATTCGAAATGTCCCATTTTTGTTGTTTTTGGCCTTTGGGACAGCTAACAAAACCAAATGAAACATTATATTAATAGAAAAAGAACAATTCTTTAAATGAGAATGGTTGTTAGTTGTTGTTGAAAACAATGTCAAATTGAAACAGAAAAAAGAAACACGGCAAACAAACACAACATAACACACACACACACACACACACACAACGCACATTCGCTTTTCAATGGAAAAGCGTATCAAGCAAATCTCATCGAACATGCGCCTCAAACAAACAAACCAAACTCTCTTGCAGAATCGGGCAAAAAAAAAAAACAAAATTGAAACCTCCTGGCTCAACCAAATTGGCAATTTAGTTGAGTTGAATTTTTTCAAATCAAACTGCACCATTACTTGGCACTCATTATCGTCCATAAAAAATCGTTATATCGTTTCACTGGCCCTCACTGATTGAATCGATGGTTTTAGCTTAGTTTGCTTTGCTTTCGGTTTTATTTTGGAAAGTTTGAAAAAATTTAATAGACAACACTTTTGGTTGATTGAAAAGACGCATGCGCCAAACGAGATCAAGTCAAAACGGTTAATAAAATCCTAATAATCATCATCATAATAAACCAATCGATGGATAAATCGAATAGATGGATGGATGGATGGATAAATGGAGGGGTTGTATAGATTTTTCGCTTCTTCTTCCCAGTGTTGTTGTTCAATTTAGTAAATGAAATCAAGTCAAATCAAATCAAATCAAATAAAACAGAATGGAATGGAATGGAATGAACAGGAAGAGAACCTTTTTTTCTTCGTTCTATTCAATCAATTATCCGATTGGATTGGATTCGATTCTTTTCTTTCAAATTGAATTGGATTCTTTTTGGCTGAGAACTGATTCTTTTGTCAAACCGAGGCAGAAAAGGTTAAAATCAACATTCTGGGTCATTCAAAAATTGCTTTGAAACAGCATCCCATGATGGAAGTGTGGCGCGCATCAATTATTCTCTAATCGATTGAAAATGTTTTTTGCCAAACCTGAATAGATGAGCGCTCTTCTTGGCAAGCAACTAATTGGCAAATGGGCGCCTAATGACTCAAACTATAGTTAAATTAATGTTTAAAAGCACGCCGAATGCATTAACCCTCTAACAGTGAGAAAACAACAAACTACACTTTCCTCTTTCTCTGTTTTCAAATTCTGTTTGAACAAACACTCTGTTTGGCACAAATGTGTCAACAACATTGAACCAATCAATTTGAAACAGAACAATCTTAGTCGACAGTTTTTTTTTTCAAAAAGGTCGGGCCTTTGATCATATGCTAAACCAACGGATTATTATTATTATGATTATGGTTCAATTTCAATTTCAAGTTCAAGTTAAAGTTGAAGTTGGGATTCACAAAGATTGAGTTGCCTTGAGATGATAAAAAACATTCACTGATTAGCTTTACACTTTTATTACCTCATCAACATTACTACTGAGCTTGCAGAATAGAATGGAAAACTTCTTTAGAAAACGACACGCTTCTTTCTTACTGAACGAACAGGCAGCAAACAGAAAAACTACCCTAATCATCATCATCATCATTATCATTATCGTCATCTATGACGGGATTCAACTTGAACCAAAAAAACATGGCCAAAAAAGCCTCAGATGATGATGATGATCATCATCATTTCACTGGATCGATTCAATTTCAGGCGCACAAAATTGAGACTTTTTCCACTAGAGAAGAGATGATGTTGCACCGAAAAGATTGCATTGTATTTATGCACCATTCCATCCATTCATTCATTTGTTTGAATGACTCCCAGAAGACGTACTCACAGACTTCCCTTTGTCTCATTCACAGTCCTCCTTCTCAATGAATCGATTTTTCATCTTTCTCTTCTTGTTGTCAATGGAAGCACCACCACCACCACCATCATCATCATCATGATTATTAGATCGATTGATTAATGAATTTCATATCTCAAAGCAACGAATGTTGTTTGCTTTGTGATAACCACCATTTGGTAGAGAAAGTGGTTTTCTTTTTCAATTGAATCAGTTTTCTAATCTATTCACTGATCACTGATCACTGATCAGTGGCAAAGTGTGATCAATGAAAGTCTTTTCCGAAAGTAGTTGTAGCTTGTTACAAGGTATGTCGCTCATTTATTATCCCAACCAAGCCAAACTCTCACCAACCACACAAATGAAATTTTTCTTCGGCCTCTGAAAATAAGATTTATGAATGAAAAGCTGCTGACTGTTGGTTTTGATCATGATCAATGATCAACATAGACAAGAAATCAATTGTTTCGAGGCAAGTTTTTTTGCCATCGAAACTGGCTTATTGATTCGTTTGAGAAATGGATGGCCCAGCGAAAAATGATTCAATTTATAGCGCTCAATAATAATTATTATCACTTCTATTCACCAGTAAAAAAAATGAAATTATTATGATTTGTGATGATGGGCACGTGTTGTATGCTCTCTCTCTCTCTCTCTCTCTCTCTCTGTAATGCTGAACAAAAAAACTCGACATGACTCCGACATCATTCTAATCCGATAAACATTGAGCATCACGAAAAAATAGCGGTGCAAGTTCCAATGATTTAGTTTCAATGCACACGATTGTCGATCGTGAAAAACACGGCCTTCCAAACCTCATCAAAAGCTGCCTTTTTTTTGACAATTTTTTGCCTTTCTTTCGTGTTTGTTAATCATCGTTTTCAAAGAAAAAAAAAATTGTCACTTTTACTGTTTAAAACAACAAAAAGTTGCATCTAAATCAACCAACCAATCAATTAATTCATTTTAATTTTAATCAATCAATAAAATTGCATTGATCGATTGGATTGGAATGATGCTGATTGCTTGATTGCACCAAATCAATTGAAACCAATGGTCATACATAATTGATCGGCCTAATAATAAATCAATTGAAGAAAACAAGCATTTCACAAGGCAGATACTAAAAAAAAGTTGCATAACTACAGCACAAGCCTTCAAGCAAGCGGATTCAATTCAATAGAACAAAAACAACAAAAACAACATAGCATAAGATGACGTTACTCAACTCAAATGTTGTGATGTGATGGAGTTATATTTTCTATTGACAAAGGTCAAATAACGATTTAATGGACATCAATGCAATTGTTTGGCTAACATCACTTGCCTAATCGATAATTTCAAGTTTGATCAAACGATGATGTTTTAGTTTCAACCACTTTACAAACAAAAATGTCACACCTACACAGATTTTTTAATCTCTCAATCGATTAGTTAATCGATTCAAGCCAATAACCAATCAATCTCCTTTTCAATTAAACCAAACTTGCGGAGAGAAAGGCAAAGTGTTTAAACTCAAATATCCATATTTCCTACTTCAAAACAGCAAATACGCCAATTGAGCTGATGGTCAAAGCAAAGCTTCCTATTGCAGGGAGAGAGAGAGAGAGAGAGAGAGCTTGCAAGAGGTTTTTTTCATCATTGCTGAATGTTTAAACGATTGATGATTGTCTTGATTGCTTAACTCTGCTGTTAGGTTGAAATGTCCATACTCAATCAATGAATTGGTTTATTCTCGGTTTGAACGCCAAACCCAGCAAAACAAACAGGTAAATCAATCCAATTGAGGCAAAAACGAATCAACAAGAGACAGAAAAATTTATGCATTCAATGTCACAAAAATTGAGTAATAGAAACAACACCCCACCACCAAAAAAAATCAATCGATTTTGAAAGATTAATCAATCAGAAATTCAGATTAGTCAGTCAGTCAGTCAGTGTTTGGATTTTTTTTTGTAGGTCAACCATGGCAAAAGTGATCAATTCGATAATTAAAATTTTTTTCTATTGAATCTACATACATTGAATGAATGCAGTGCATTGATTTCCAAAAAACTTACAAAAGAGATGCACCTGAAACAAGCATATTTTTTTGGAAGCAACCCATGCCCTGCATCCATTCTTGACCGTTCAAGCAAACTGAACTAGAAAACAGTAAGAAACTTATTGATTTGATTGATCGATCAATCGATAGATTAGTTTGGACGGATCAATTCGTTCGATCGTTCTTTTTCTTTTGTTATGTTGGCGCATCGGGCGTTATCATCAATCAAAAACAACAACAAAAACGACAAAAAAATGTTTGCAACAGCATCGATACAATTTTATTTAGTTATGATAATTCGGTATTTCTCGAGCTTTGAAAAAGTTTTTCTGTTGCGGTTTCTTCCCACCAACACATCGAATGCATGTCTTCAAAGTCCACCATCTTTCTCATCTCGTTTGTTTGTTTAGTAGAATCGATTTTTTAGGGAAAAAAGTTTCACACCAAAAGCGACAAACCACAGATTTGCCTAATAAATTCAATTCAATTAGTTTGTGTTCAGTAGTGTAAAAGCGAGCAAGCGTACTGATAACAACTCAATCAAACCAATCAAGCCAACCAACCACCAACCAACCAACCAACCAACCAACCAACCAACCAACCAACCAACCAACCAGAGAGAAAACCTCTTCAAAACAAAGGAAAGCCCATCCAAACTGATTCAGTCCATGGATTGAACATTTTTTTCTTTTTTTAAAATAAATTTTCATTTTCAAAAACTTGTCTCTTGCAATAAACTTGTTAGGCCACATTAAGTGCTGGCCCATTCTGAAATGACAATCTCAAACAAATACAACTAGAAAATTTTCATCTACCAAACTTCTTTAACCTACTGGCTCGACCAAAAAGGAAAGATTGTTATCAAACCCTTTTTAAAACTCATTATAGAAACAAGTCACAATTGAAACAACTATTTCAACTTTTCCATGAGAATCCAATAGAGAGATGTATTTGATTGCTTCACAATTTTTCAAACTAGTCAAGTCATCATCGTGCAATTTTTTTAACATTCACACAAACCAAACACTCCCCAATGCAGAAGCTAACCGGTGTTTGCATAAGATGAGATGCCTTCCTACAATTTGCAACTGTTTGTTGGTGAGTCAACTTTACATTGCAGGATTGCAGTGCACTGATCACTCATCTTCACAAACAAACGAACAAGTTTCTAATGCTTCTAGCGTCTACATCAGTCAACTAAAATTTCATTAATCAACTCAAAAAACCTCAAAAGTCCTCTATTCATACCATTTCAAATTTTCAAATTTTCAATCCAAGTTTTGAATCGTTTTGCATTGTCTGAAAAAAAAAAATCTAAATTCAATCAACTTCAATGAGTGAAAAAGGTCCAGACCAGTGTCAATCAAACTAACAGAAATGATCAATGATTGGCAATGAGTGGGATGCTTTTTTAATGCATTTTTCCGCCGATGAGATGGATTCTTTATATTCTTAATATTTAAAGGAGACATTAATCCAAAACCCAAGATAAGAAGATTGAGATGAAATCTTGATGACAGCTTGTCACCTAATCACCGATAACACCCCTGCCTTCACATCACAACCATCAAAGCTCGTTGAGTTAGTGTCATTAAGTTAAACCGGTGTCTGTTGTTAGAAAAATGCAAATAAATGTAATTTAGGGTCATTTCGTAGCCAAAAAATGAGCAATGGAAACTTTCTTTTCAACAGCATGTTCAATTTTGAGATTTGAACTTTGACACACCAATAGGTATGTTGAAGTTTGAGTGTGTGAAGAAAATTTTATTCTATTCTTGATCTAATCGGATTTGTCTTCATGAATTGTTTTCTCTTTACATGGCGACAACTCATCAAGGTCTCACTTAAAGGCGTCATCATTTCAATTCAGATTAACTGTTTTGTTTGCTATAATAATAAGGTGAAAAATACTTTTAAACACGTCCTTCGTTTCATCTGGATGATGACGCCATACGGCGTTCGATTGATTTTTCAAGCAAAATTCAATTTTTAAATTTTGAAACTTTCAATCTAGAATCGATGTTCAATAGCTTGTCTGCTAGTAAGCTAGTTGGAGCGAAATGAACAGACCAACCTAAAATAGATTCAGTTTTTTGCTTATCATTAGAGATGGCCACTGACTTTCTCAATAGAAAAAACGGTAGGATACAGCCTATTTTCAGGCATTGTTTTCAATAAATTCTCTTTTAATAGAAGAGCTTGATTCAGGTTTGTTCTATTCTTTTTTAACCTGGCTTGAACACTGTTGGCATTGAATCTTTTTTGTTCCAACAGCAACAATAACCAGCCAGCCAGCCAGCCACTAACTAAGCGAGCAGCATAACTCAATTCCTGAAAGAAAGACGCAACACACCAGCTGTCTCTAAAAACTGAATTGACCTAAAGCAGCCCAAACAATTGCAGTTTTAAGCTGTGAAAACAAACGATACTCTTCCTTCGTTTGTTTTTTGGAACAACTTGCGCGGTTTGACTTGTTTGTTTTGCCTGTTGGTGTTAGTGTGTGTGTGTGTGTGTGTGTGCGTGCTGTCAATTGTTGTTCGAGTCAAACCGTGATTATGTTTGTGTTTGATGCAATCATGGTGACTATTTGACATTCATGAAAAGAAAAAAAGTATTCAATAAAATTGCGAGACAAACCAATGTCAGACCGCGCGCGTGCGCGCATGCCCTACAAACGCAAACATTCGGCCGAACGAGAGAGATTTTTAGTTCTTTTGGAGTTCTTCGCTCCTTCTGCTGCCCTTTTGTTTATCTCGATCTCAACATCTAACAATGTTTTTCTGTTCTAAGGCAAAATCAGTGTTTTTTTTTTTTGTTATCTGATCAAGAAAGAAAGCTAGATTGAATTTGTATCGATTGATGAGCAAGCTCTTTTTGAGAAATAAAATTTTTGTTCGGAGGAAAGGTAAAACATGCCATTCGGTCAAAGGTTAAATTGAACGTTCAACATTGAACAAACCAAATTCATGATTCTCTTTTAAAACCAATTTGTTTTCCATGCACACTCTCTGACACAGGGATGACCTTTTCTGTGCGATTTTTCCATACCATTGATTCATTTTGTGGTTGTTGCATCAATCGAGTCAGTAAGTGAATGAGTGAGTTTTGTCTGTCTGTCTGTCTGTCTGTGTTGATCGGTTTGTTGTTTTGATTTGATTTGTCAAATTTTTTATGATCATTTATTCAAATTAAGATGCTTTGTTTGTAGTTGTTGTCGTTGTGAAAAGTGATTTATCTAAATTTAGCTCAATTCAGGAACTATTGGTTTGAAACACCACATTGCAACAGTGGAACAGGACAACTGAATTTTGCAATTCACTGTTTCATACTGATCATCATCATCATCATTGTTGTTGTTGTTGTTGACCTCTGACCAACTTGATCTTCTTACCAAATTATAGATGAGATTCGATCAATCAATGGTTGGCTTAGAGGCCTTGAACAAGTGTGAATGCCGCATGCTAGAAAAGCATCGCCTCCTTCAACATGTTTCCTCCACATTTGATCGAGCCATGTTTGGCCACCAATGTTCACGCATGCTCATCAAAAGTTGGTAAAAAATAGTTTGACCAGGTTATGGCTTCTCAAGCCCAAAACGAAACAAACTTTTTTCTAGTCCCAAGAGATCCCAAACTCTTTTTCCGGTTTTCTTGTTGCCCTTTCTTTCTTTGCTTTTGATCGGAGATCAAGCGTTCTGTTCATCTTTCTGTTTTGACATTTTAACGATCGTTTTCCAAAAACTCACAACAACAACAACAAAAGACAAAGAACGAACGGCTCATAAACACCTCACATATTTAGGTAGAACAATAAAAAGAAACCTCTCTTTCTCTCACTCTGTGTGTTTGAATAAAGCCAAGTTTGCTTAACTCAACTCACCTGCAGTTTCATCATTGCTTCAAAACTATCTGTTGGTTGATTGAAATTTAGAGAAAATAAACTGACCAAGTGGGTGGGTGGGTGGCTGGGTGAGTGAGTGAGTGCAGGCGAAAAAAACAAATCTTTCTGTTCTGTTCTGTTCTGTTCTGTTCTGTTCTGTTGTGCTGTGTGAACTGCTTTCCATTCCATTCCATTCCATTTCATCTATTACAATTCATTCAATTTCATTGAATTCAATTCAATGAAATTGAATGAATTGTATTGCGATTGTATTGAATTCAATGAAATTCAACTCAATTCAATACAATTGCAATGAGTTTGTGTATTGACTTTCAAGTCTTTACACAAAGAAAGACGCGCAACATGAGGTATCTTTACAAAGGTCTCTCTCTCTCTCTCCTCTCCTCTGTTAAGGAAAGCGAGTGAACCAGCCGAAAGGTACATTGTTCAAACAAGTCTATTAAAGAAACGAGACGTTTTTTTTGTTGTGTTTTGCCAAATGTGTTTTGCATTTGCTTTGTTCAATATTGATTTGGTTTGGCCCTAGGGAAGCAAATTTACTTGCTTCATTCCATAAATTCCTGAAAGGCACCAACGCTTTAGGCAAGCTAAACAAATAAGAAAAACTTTTTTTGGTGAAAAGTGGTTTTGTTTGGAAGAAAGACAGATTTTTCTTCAATCTTTAATCTCAATCAAACTAATTTTCTATTTAAATCCAAAACTAATAAAAAAACATTCATCGATTGATTGATTGATTGATTGGTAGAGTGAGTAAGTTCTTGCAGAAATTTTTGCCAAACAACTGGTGTGGCGATGAACTTTGATTGTTCTCATTTTGTTCCAATTGGAACCAGAATCTTGAGAAAATGATAATGTTTTGTCTGGTTCAAGTGGTTATAAATGTTTTTCTCTTTGACAAAACTAGAATAATGACAATAATAAAAGTCACCCGGAGTGACTTTTAGTGGTGGGCATGTTGAACAACAGTTTTATAGCTGCTGTTTCTCGCTGCTGGATATCACGAGCTCTATCTATCTAGCACCAAGCAACCAATCTAGTTGGACCCAACTGAACTGTTTCCAACATCGATTCATCGGTGTCGATAACAAGCTAGTACCCTTTACCAGTTGTTTTTTGATTAAAAAAATAATTAAAACATTTCATTTTCTTTCAGCTGGCTCTCTTAAACAAACCGCTCTCCACAATCTTTCCATCTCACGGGAATTTCTTTTTCCATTCCAAACATTTCAGCTTTTCGGTTTCGATTTTTTTTAATCAAGTTGGCCCAATTTAAATCGGGTTTTGAAATTATGAGCGTTTCTGTAAGCGCAGTCTGTCTAAATCAATCAACTAATGCTTGAGAAGAAATCGGATACCGAAACCGAGTCCTCTTATAAAACATCCGAAGCACAATTTCAGTGAGGGCCTAGGGAATAGTTTTTGTTAGGAATTTTTTGTCTGGCTGGCTGACTGGCTGGCTGGTTTGTTGCGGTGATGTGGAATGGTCTTGCGAAAGAACAATCGATTTGTTGTCGTATTAAAAAAGAACACAAAAAAGAACAACAGTCCAAATTAATTGAGCGAATAAGTAGAGTGAAGTAAAGGATTGTTTTAAACAACCAACCAACCAACCAACCAACCAAGTAAACAAACAAACAAGCAACCAAAGAAGGAGCCAAGCAACATCTCATCATTGCTGTGCTGCTGTTTAATTTGGTCGGAAAAAGTTTTTCTCCTTCGTTCAGTGAATGAGTTTGTTGGTTTGGTTGGTTGGTTGGTTGGTTGGTTGGTTGGTTGGTTGGTTGGTTGGCTATGGTTGTGTGCTGTACATCCCGGCAGCTAAAAACAGAATATTCTGGTTCGTTTTTTATTAATCTGGTTTCATTAAATTTGTTTGTTTGACTTTTCTTACCATAAACGTGATACATATTACTATTACTAATTCTAATTCCCTTTCCTTCCTTCCCTTCTCAGCCCTTAAACCAGACCAATTAAAAAGTTGCTTCCAAATTGTCTTTTTCAACATTCTCACATCATAGCAAAGCATTGGTTCGATTTAGTGGTAATGCCCTTTTCTTAGTTGTTTGTTTGTTTTTTTCAATATAATGGATCTTTCTCTCTTTCTCGATTTTCAGCGAGACAATCATTAAAAGACGTACGTGCGCCTTCCATCGTACGCATACTACGTGATTTTTTCAATGAAAATGAATTTCTTTTCCATTCATTCTTTAATTTAGTAGACTTTTGAATTTTCGTTCGTTCGAAAAGCCATGGCCATTTGTTTGTTTTTGTGCGCAAGCTTGGTCACTGTTCAACAAGTCTAGTTGTTGTTGTTGTTGGAAATAAAAAGACAATTAAACTTTAATCACTACGCACTTTCAAATCAAACAAGCAAGCATTTTAATTGATCGAAAACCTAGCTATTTTTCTGAATCCGGTTCATGTTTCTAGCTTGAAAGTTGACAATTGAATTTAATTGTCCAACACTATGAAACATTAATCTTAGCCTAATTGAGATTCAGTCAATTTCAACGGGCCATTCATAAATATCATTCATCATAATTGTTTCATAGTGTTTGTTTGAATTGATGCCAAATTAATAAAAAACAATGACACGGCAAAATAAGGCCTTTCCATTTGGCCCATTTGAGTCAGCACAAAACAGCAAATTGCAAATGGATCTCATAAATTATGAATATATACACCCCCCAGACTTGTTTTAAGAAGGGAAAAGAAAATAGTTTGAGGCACATGCGCATCAAAGATTGGGATGAATTTGGTTGGATGTTTGATCATTCACTTAATTTCATTCATTCATTGTTTGGTTGGTTGGTTGGTTCGTTCATTTACATATCTTGCTGTTAATCGATTTTGAAGAAAACAAAAATGTCGATAATCATGATGAATGATTAATTGTAAGACTTTTTGACTTGAAAATCCCTAGAGAAACAAAGTGGGAGAAAGAAAAGAAAAGTTTTCGGTGCGCACGCTCAACTTAAATACCGAAGAAAAAAAAGACGAGCGCATTGGATGTTGTTGTTTTCTTACCCGACGACAAAACAATCCCGTATTCGTATTAGAGTGAGTGAGTGTGTGTGTGTGCTGGTGTGTTTTGTTTCGGTCAATAAAAACGACTTGCATGATTGCATTGAGCAGATATATATCCAATTGATTGCCGTTTACCAGAAAGGTGCCCCGCGTTCTTCACCCATCTTTGGCCCGACCGGTGAAGGCAAAAGATGCTGCAAGCAGAGAAGGGAAAATTTTTTAAATGTTTTCTCAACCAACTTAACTAAACTAAGCTAAACAGCTCGACAAAATGGGCGGGCTGGCACGAACAAAAAGTTTGACAAAAGAGACGCATGCGCCTTGATATGAGAGCCAACCATTGATGGACGGCGCAGACTCGTACCACCCAACTTGACATTCTCATCTTCGATCAACTTCTTCTTCCAACAGCAGGGAGATGGCATAGTGGCACAACCGCCAACCAACCGACCAGCCAGCCAGCCAACCGACCAACCAACCACCAATCAAGCAACCAAACTAGTGCACTCAGTCGACTTCTCGTCTTTCTTCCATTCGGATGGACTTCTCCTATCAACTTGCGCTGCTCGTTCTCGTGCTCTGCATTATTTTCGTCTTTCCATTCATCCTATGAATAAATGAATGAGCGAGCCAGCCTGCCTGCCTCTACTCATCTCAAACCATCAACCTTTCCAATTGAGGTTTTTTTGTTGTTGTTACGATGACCACAAGGTCCACAAGTTTTGTGTTTTCAATTCTGAGTGACGGTGATGATCTAGTGAATATTTTCTCATCAGATAACAAGAAACCGAAGAAAACAACATAAACCGGATCCGTCACCATCGATACAATCGATCAAGCTAAACGTACATATTCTTCTCTTCTCCAAACAAATACCACTTGAAACTGAATCAATCTTGTTGTAGTGCGTATTTGTGTTGTCATCTAGAAAATCGTTCTCCACGCATTGCAACAACCATCATGCTAGTGTTCCATTGTGTTTGTCTCCGTTTGAGTGAGTTTTATTCAAAATGGTGATTGTTGTGGCCAGTGTGGCACTGAAACAATTAGTCGCTTGAAAATGATTCGTTTTAAGGAATCACTTTCAACATATGATTATCATCATCATCTTTCAGATCGTTTCGAGGTGATGACTCAAAATTACTCAAATCAATCGAACAAACAGACCTGTTCCCTACAAGAGCAATGCAATGAAAGCGTTCATCTTCCTCATCTTATGGCCAATAGTGAGGACCGAGATTACACCAAAAGTTCTGTGATTGAAATGAATCAGTGGTTGAGTGAGTTGAGTGTTTTGTCAAGAAGATGGCATCAGTTATCGAGGTTTCTTTCAATTAGTGCTCCAATTTCTCCAAACACCAATCGAAAGAAAAGAAGAAAAATGGGCGATCAACGGCCTGATGTCCATTTGATTGAACAAGGACAAAGGTCACCAATCTCGTCATCATCATCATCATCATCGTTGTTCATCTCATCACTCATCGTCATGATGATTTTAAATGTGATACAAACACCATTGCTGTTTCTATTACTGCCATCAACGGTCAATGGTTATTCACAATCATCATCATCATCATCTCATCTTGGTCAACAACAAGCACAGCAATCGCAGCTGTTGGCTCCAGCCGGATGCCAATGGCGCTCGCGTTCATCTTCGTCTCTGCTTGGCGCTCAACACCATCCAGATGGTCTTATCGAATCGGCCCCGCTATCTTCTTCACTGAATAGTCATTCGATTGGATCATTACTATTGCAATCACCATCAAGTGGTACACAACCACTTCAAACCGATTCTGGTGTGACGGCCGATATGCTGTTACAGTGCCATTTTCGTACGCTGAACGGTGCCTTAGATTCGGGCGCCAATCTCAGTCTCATTCCACCAGATCGTACACATTCTCTGGTTTTGTTGTGCGAAGACGTTCTGTTCGAAAGCCAACTCCCCAACCGCTCGTTTGAGCGTCTCAATCATTTACGCGAGCTGCACGTCGAACGATGCAAATTAAGCGAGCTTTCGGCCGATGTGTTCGCCGGCTTACACGAGTTACGCGTACTAACCGTACGAACCCATAACACCGATTGGGGCGATTTAAGTCTTCGCCTTTCATCGGTGCTCTTTGTTCCGGTCTCACGTCTTGAGCACATCGACCTCAGTCAAAATGGTCTCACGCAATTGGCTTCACCTTTGTTCTGTCCAATTGGACGTCTTCAATCGTTGAACATCTCCTCTAATGCCATCAGCGAAGTGGCAGCACTCGGATTTCGTGCCAAATCAAGCTATGATGTTCCCGCTAGTAGCAATAATAGCCCGACCAATCCAGTTGATTGTCGTCGTTTAGATTCAATCACCACTCTGGATGCTTCGCATAATCGAATCAAAGTACTGACGGATCGTGGTTTCAGTCGACTACCACGACTACAAGTGCTCAACCTTCGTCATAATCTGATTGTTCGAGCGGAAGAGACTTCCTTGGCTGGCTTGAGCGAGTTGGCCCGACTCGATCTGAGCAACAACCAATTGGTTGCTCTGCCTGCTCGCTTCTTTCAAGCGGTCAAAACATCTTTGGCTGAGCTTCATTTGCAAAATAATTCTATTTCTGTCATTCCACCGGGACTGTTTTCTGGTCTTGGACAAGTGACCGTTCTTGATTTGAGCCACAACGAAGTGACATCACATTGGATTGGCCCAACAACATTTGCTGATATGTCTCGTTTGTTGTCGTTGGACCTCTCGTTCAATAAATTGTCAAGAATCGATGCCAACGCTTTTCGGGCCTTGTACACGTTGCAGTCGTTATCGTTGGCCAACAATGAGATTGAGAGCTTGGCTGAGAATGCCTTTTCAGCCAACCGAAATCTTCATACGCTTTCTTTGAGCGGCAATCGTCTGACATCGTTGGATGCAGCTAGCTTCTCCGGGCTAGAAGTGTTGAACGCTCTTTCATTGGATGGTAACCGTATTGTCAACATACATTCCGCCTCCTTTGCCAACATCTCTGGCTTGATGGAGCTGAATTTGGGACAGAATCGCTTGGAAACGGTTCCGGATGCAGTTTCGACGCTTCATTCACTTCGATCTCTAGACTTGTCTCATAATCGTATTCGTGATATTTCCAACGCTTCCTATCGTGGTCTTGAACAATTGTACGGGTTGAATCTGGAATCCAACATGGTTGGAAATCTATCTCGAGAAGATTTTGTCAATCTGCCGTCGTTGCGTGTCTTGAACTTGGCTCAAAATAGGATCAGCTCAATCGAACAGGGAACGCTGGAAAAAGTACCCGATTTGCATGCTCTACGACTCGATTCGAATGGTCTCACTGACATCAACGGATTATTCGTCAATCTTCGTGATTTGCTCATGTTAAACATATCGGCGAATCGGATCAGTGTCTTTGATTATGCCATGATTCCAGTTGGCTTACAGTGGCTCGATTTGCACCAAAACCAAATTGAAACCTTGCAAAACTACTTTGAAATCGAGAGTGAGCTCAAACTCCGAACTTTGGATGTTTTCTTCGAATCGGTTGAGCGAAGTGGAAGCATCATCATTGCCCGATAGCATCGAACTAGTTATGTTGAACAAAAATTCCATCAGAAAAGTTGCTCCATTCACTTTTTTGAA
The DNA here is from genome assembly GCA_034190945.1 of Octodonta nipae. Lineage (NCBI taxonomy): Eukaryota > Metazoa > Arthropoda > Insecta > Coleoptera > Chrysomelidae > Octodonta > Octodonta nipae. The sequence continues at coordinate 16,991 of JAVLUE010000417.1, read as the reverse complement.
GAAAGACAATCTGACCAAAGCTGATTTGAGTGATAATCGTTTGATCACATTGGACGTCAATGCTCTTCGTTTGTCGAAAATTCCGGTTCGAAGACCATTGCCCGAGTTCACCATTGCTGGAAACCCATTTCAATGTGATTGCAACATCGAATGGTTGCAGCGAGTGGCAATAAATAGTCAACAACAACAATCTCAAGCAGTGGGGGCAGTCGATTCATCGGCTCGCCAATATCCTCGTGTTGTGGACGCTCATCAAGTTCAATGTCGATTGGCACATGGACGGAGCCAGGGACCTCTCATCACCACTCTTAGCACAGTGCGACCAGCTCAATTTCTGTGCTCGTACCGGTCGCATTGCTTCGCTTTGTGCCATTGTTGCGAGTTTGATGCCTGTGATTGCGAGATGACATGTCCCGATAATTGTACTTGCTTCTACGATCAATCGTGGAACACCAATATTGTGGATTGTGGGGGAGGGATTGGGTCCAACTACCATCAAAACTATGTCCATCTCAATGTTCCCAACCGTATTCCAATGGATGTCACCGATCTTTATTTGGACAGCAACAATATTCCAGAACTGAGTCCACACACCTTCATCGGTAGGAAGAATCTTCGTCATCTCTATTTGAATGGGAGTCGTATCCACGCCATCAACAATCGCACCTTCAATGGCTTAAAATCGTTGATTGTTTTAAATTTGGCTGACAATGAACTGGATACCTTGTATGGCTATGAGTTTGAACGGCTGCTCGATCTCCGGGAGCTTTATCTCCAAAACAACTACATCTCCTCGATCGGCAATCGAACGTTCGCAGCTCTTCGTTCACTTCGTCTTCTTCGGTTGGACAACAATCGGATCATCGAGTTGGAAATATGGAATGCTCTCACAGGCTCCCCATCATTGACTGAATTGTATCTCGGCCAAAACATTTGGTCGTGTGAATGCCGTTTTGTGGGGCAAATGATGGAATGGCTGCCATCGCGTAGTGATATCATTCGAGATATTCCTGCCATACAATGCCAATACAATGATACTCATTCTTTGCCATTGGGCTCGATGTCCATCTCAGCCGCCGCAACTCAATTGAACCGCAATAATCTGCCTCATCAATCAACCAATGAATGGGAGACCATTCACGCTAACATATCAGCCGCTTGTTCTCATTACGCCAAGCGTGAATCATTGTTCACAGGCGCTGCCTCCTCATCCTCCTCCTCATCCTCTTCATCGAATGTGGTGAGGTCTTCGAACGGTCCTGCAGGGCCACATCAATTGGAAAAGTTTATTCCGGTGCTCATCTTGATAATTGCTTCGACTTTTGGCATTCTTCTCTTGTTGGCATCGATTGTCACCGCGGTATTATATCGACGAGAAATATCTGTTTGGCTGTACGCTCGTACAGGCATTCGATTAGGCGGCGGTGGATCGAGTGGAGCCGGCAAAACTAGCGGCCATCGTCGGCGTGGTGGTGGTGGTGGTGGAGCTCGTCGTGGCGGAGATTACGCCGGCGATGATGGTGGAGAGAAACTGTTCGATGCTTTTGTCTCCTATTCAAAGAAAGATGAACAGTTTGTGGCTCAAATGCTGGCTCCCGAACTCGAATACGGCAGTACACCGATGCGTCTATGTTTGCATTATCGGGATTTACCGGTGGCTTCAGGTTTTGTTTCTGATGCTATCATGGAAGCGATGGCAGCCAGTCGACGTACCATTCTTGTCATTTCAGAGCATTTCCTACGCGGCGAATGGACTCATTACGAATTCAAATCGGCTCATCAAGAAGCGCTCCGTTCTCGTACTCGACACAAGCTTATTCTGATTTTTGTCGGTCCGGTTGCTGGCAAAGACCTTGATCCGGATATTCGTGTTTGGCTCAAAAATACTGGTAACACTTGCTTGCAGTGGGGTGAGAAAATGTTTTGGGAGAAACTTCGGTACGCTTTGCCGGAAATTCCCGCTTGCTCAAATTCTTCGGCTCAATCATCATCATCATCGACGACGTCCTCTTTGTATGGTCGTAAAGGAATGCATCTGATTATGTCGAATAGTTCCAAGAATTGTTCTACTTTACCAATGTTGGCCGGCACTCCGGGTAGTGCTGGTCCCAATACTACCACGCAATCACCACTGGCTTCGTCTCGCTTTGTTGATTCGTTTCATTCGCAGCAGCAGCCGCCGCCACAGCAGCTTGGTCACTACCCTGCATCGATGATGAGTACGTTGGCTCGAGGCCCAATCACAGGCCTACATCCTGTAGGACATCATTCTTCGCATTACCAACAACAAACGGAATCTCATCTCTACTCACCGTCATCGATTCATAGTCAACATTCTACGTACGCCTATCCGACTTATCATCCTGGTTTGGTTGCCGCTGCTTCGGCTCAATCTTCAGCAATGCACCACCATAGTGCGGCGGTAGGTGGCAATAATTCCATTCAATCATTGCATCAATCCACACCACCGCCCTTGCCACCATCACATCCTCTACAGAACCGGCATCATTCTCAATTTCATCGTATTAGTGGTGGGGGTGGTGGCTCTTCAGGCGGCTCGACTACTGCCACTAGTTTGGAATCGTCGTCGACAGCCGCCTTACAGTCATCATCAACACATCATCATGCTCAACCACATCATTTTCATCAAACATCTTCGGTATCATCGAGAGGTGGTGTTCATCCGATTGGTGGCAACGGTGGTCCAACTTCAAGCAACGATAGTAGTTTGATGACCAACGGCTCTGCCGAGTTATCGGCGGCATCTTCAACGGCTCATAGTCAAGTGCCATTCGTTCCATCGGCTAGCTCGACAACAGCGGTAGCCGTTCATATTTAACAAATCAATACAAACATCTCATCTTCGTACAAATTATTTCAAGTACTGTGATTCAGTGACCGAGAGAGAGAGAGAGAGACAGAGAAGGGCTTCAAGAGAATCAGAGTTGCTCATCAGTTTAGCCAGTGCGATGCAGAACATCATGTAAATTAGAATAATTTTTTGTTGTGTTGTCGTTGTAAATATTGTCAAATGTATCTCATCTCTTTCCTTACTACCCTAGAGTAGTAGTGCTCCTTCATTGTCATTTGTTTTTCTTTCTATCTATCTGTTTGTTTGTTTGTTTATCGATCGATTGGTCCGTTGATTGATTGATTGATTGATTGATCGATTGATTGATCGATCGATCGATCGATCGGTGGCTCATGTAAATAGATTATTTGAATTGTGATGAATTCGATGGGTCACACGTGTTGTATCATCTCAACTAAGAATAACAGTTTGATTGAACAACTATTTCACTCTATTAAATCAAATTAAACTAACTGAAATTCTGTTTTTTCCTCTTGCAATTCTCTTGTTCTAGTTGATCTTGCTCCATTTCCAAGACTTGAAAGATTCGAAATTTTTTAGAAAAATTTCGAATGTTTTGTCTTGGAAATGTTTTTCTAGATTTTTATAGTCCATCGGTTGATTGATAATCAATCAATGATAAAGAGGAAAAAACAGAGAAACTTTTTTTCAGGTGACTTTCTATCCACTCTCCAAAACAGCTTCTTTTCTCAAACAAAAAAATTTTTTTTCCGCGTCGTCGTCGTAGTCGTCGTCGTTGTTCTCTCAAATATTCCCGTCCGTCAAGTTTCCGGTTTTTGTTGTGTTCGCTTGATTGGCTTCTTATTTCCGAATCGGTGGATTACATTAGATTGCATTTATTATGTTGGAGAAGGAAAGCCAAACGTGACCGAATAGATTCAATTTCCGGACAATAAGATTTATGATGAGCCTTGGACCGACCCAACAACCGACACACCAATTCGGTTTCTTTTGGGATGACAAATCAAGTAGATTGAATGATGGAATGATTCAAACGATCATGAGATGTCGGATGTTATTCTCTGTTTTGCACATTGCCTTGCCATCATGATTAATCGTTTCACACATCGGAAAAGGAAATTGATGATGCATTTCTATTGATGATTCCATTGGGTTATCTTACTATTTTCTCAAACTGATGGAAAAACAACTAACGGCCAAATCAATCATGATAGGCGTCACTTATTTTGGGTGTGCTACACACAACAGAAACGACTTTCATCCGGAAATGTGTGGCGCCCAACAAAAACAATGCTAATTTGATGTTGTCTTGCTTGTTTGATGTGTTTGATCGCTTTTGAATGAAATGGTTGTGCTGTTGCCGTGATCAACTCAGGTTGATCTTGCTCCAAATCGATTGAATTTGCTGATCTACTGATCCACTCTGCATCATTTCAATCATTCTAGTTGACAGAGTGCTTGCTTTCATTCATTTGGTTCATTAAAAAAGATTAATTAACCAAATGAATGAAAGAAAGAAGGATAACATCTAGGTCCATCCCCAATCAACGGAACGAATAATTTATGGTACTATTTTTGGATTTCATAACTATTTTCTATATTAAATATAAATTTTTAAACCTTTTCATACATGAAAAACAGTATCTAAAAAAAGCTTTTCACTACACTAAATATAGATTGAATCTTTGCTCGCATAGATGGACGAATAGATAGTCAAATAGATGGATGGATGGATAGTCAAACAAAAAACTGAAAGAAACAAACTGTTTCATCAGTCAGAAGAGATCAAATAGAGAGTACAGTAGACTAGAAAAGAATCAAGTTATGGTCGTTTCTCGCTGCGCATGCCTTCTCTCTCTCTCTCTCTCTCTCTCTGTTTGGTCTAGAAATTTATTTAAATTTTAATCAAATTTCCTTTCTTTGTGAAGTCTGTAAAAAGGAAAAAAATGTTTCATTGTAGCCACCAGCACCAACTACCACTTGAGATGGCCTGCATAAAGGTAGAATTTGAGTTGAGTGGTCTCTTTTTTTGAAGATAACATCTCCATCATTTTCCTCTTCATTCACTGTCAGTGATTATGCACAAACACTCACCATCACTTCACCATCCACTCATCTCGAAATGGTTGAGAACAAGAAAAGTTCTTCTTCTTTCTAGGTTCTTGGAAAAGAAATTGATTGGCGCAATGTAGTGCGGTCACTTGCCTGTTTCCATAATGAGGTCCAAGCCAGCCAGCCAGCCAGCAACCAAACAACCAACCAACCAACCAACCGGGCTGATTAGCATATCAATTGGCCAATTATTCTAAATGAACCTTTCTCTCTGCATCACTCAAACTTTCAAAGATCAAAACTAATGATAAAAAACACTCACTGACTGATTCAACTACACAACCATTCTTTCTTTCAGAATGATGATGATGATGAAACAATTATTTCTTTCGACCAACATGTTTCATTCAACTCCATTCAAAAGCTTGATTATGATCATAATAATAGCCACCACCTTCACCACCATTATCATCTTTCTATCTAAACTCTCAAACAAACTGTTTGTTTGTTTGTTTCGCAAAATTTTCTGGCTCCAAATTCAAATAAATACTTGGCTGTTGTTTTAATTTGGAATCATTGGAATCACACACAATCGCTTTGTTGCAGTTTTATTTTTGAAGAAAATTTGGGTTTTTCAATGACGCATGCGCAAAAAAAAAAAAAACTTATTTTGCTGGTGGTGGTCAAATAAGCAAGCAAGTTGGTGGAGACTCCTCCGAAGGAGAGTTGTTTTTTTGTTTTTTTTGAAACCAACCATGAAAGTGATGATGATGATCATCCTCATCAACAGCAACATCACGCATCTCAACAAGAAGCCACCTGAAAGGTCAAAGGTAAAAAATACAATCACAACACTGTCCACACAAAAAAACAGCAAATATTTTCTAAAGACAACTATGACCGGCATGAAAAAAAACTCTCCACACGCTCTCCTGCAACATGAAACGTTTGTTTTGAAAGCATGGAGCATGTTGAAGATGATAGGCAAGACCATATAAATTTATATCATAGGATACCATGAAAAGAAAACACACCTACAATACAACCATCAAGATTAATCGAATTCATGCCACGAATTGATGAACGGCATGCTTTATACAAACCAACCAAGAAAAGCTAGAGATTTGGCCTTAAAGCCATTCTTCTTCACCGCCATCACTAAGTTTTTGCTTGATATTGTTGCCTTTGTTCGGCCTATGACCCCACCGTCAAGAGAAAAAAAAACAATCAACCTTTCACCTTGGGCTAGTTGAAGTTTGGCTGTGCTAGCAAAACCTGCTCAGCAAAATGCGATCAATGATGAAGAAAACCATTTTTACCTAGTAGTATTATTGAAGTGAAGGGTAGTTTCACAGCTTTCCGCAGGTAAGATATCATTTATTATTTTCTTTTTTCTTCCTTTTTCTTCCATTTTCATTCTTTTCCTGATGCCCATCTCTATGCCCATAGTCATCATCATCATTACCGCCACCTAAGACTAACAATGCAGCATTGAATGAATGAATGGAGCTTACTAAGAATTTTCATTAACACCAAACAAACCAAAGTAACAAGTTTCGTGTTTTTTTTTTTTTTCCAAGCCGCATCAATATTTCTTTCAAGTTAACCAGCAGCAGCAGCAGCAGCATCGGTTAGACAAGAACTTTTAAAAAAGACCAACACCTTGATTGTTGTTATTTGCAGGTGAACAAAACAAAGCGAAGCAAGGCCAAAAATATCTTATAAATTATACCATTCAGGTGTTTCACTAAACTTGTTTTATTGGAAAGTGGTATATTAGGTTGAACAATGATATCAGGTAAGAATCGCTTTATCGCTTTATTGTAAATGCTGTTTAGAATTTTAATCTTGTTATTGAATGCCCAACTCGACTCACCACCCACTCACAACCTTTTCACCTGTGAAGGTTCTCTTGCAACACAGCAAAAAGATGATTTGTTATTTGGTGCTACCAACTTCCATCATACTGGTTTTTATTTCATTCCAGTTAATTTAATTTAATTTTATTTTATAAAAATTTCATCAACAACAACAAAAAAAATCACCAAATTACCGAATCAAACCAACCATAAAAACACAACATTTCTGTTGGAAAGAGCCTGTAATCTTTTGCATTTAGGCCAACCTAAACTAAACTAACTTAGCCTGCTAAGCCAAGCCAATAAGCTGACATTCTTTCTTCTCTTAAAAAGATGGCCGCTTATTTCAATGATCATCTTGCCAATGTTTATGCCAGAGAATTGATAAAAATTCTTTGAAAAACCGAATCACCCTCCAATCACCAAACAAGAGACAAACAGAACAATTGCAACAACCTCTTGCTTGCTTCATTGATGGAACCAAATGGAATAGCTGAAAATGTTCATTAAGAAGTTTCTTCAAATTTTTTCATGCTTTAACATTAATTTTTTTCCTCTTTCTTTTCAAGCTTTAACCGAATTTCAAGGTTTATTTGTTTTGGTTGATGGGCAAAGCGTTGAATTAAATTTAACTAAACCAACTTGTTCCATAGATAAGCAATTCACCTGAACGTGTTACTCGATTTTTACAAAAAATTTTTGTTAGAGATTTTTCTGTCTGTCTTGATGTCCGTGTGTGCGTGTGTGTTCTTCACATCAAACCTCACATCATCTGATTACTTTCTTCAACATCTCTACCAAATGATGATGATGGCAATGGATGAGGAGCGTAAATAGAAACAAGTCTTTCTTATCTTTCAAGCAACACACTGCCAATCAGTGAGTGAGAGATGGCAAAGAATTGAGTGTTGGAGCTATTGGTGCCATATTACCACACCGATTGTTAAAAATACCTTCATATCACACACACATAATTTCATTTTTCATTCTTCAACACACCACTCCAAAACAAAAACTAACTCAACGACAACTAGCTTTCAAACCCTAAAAAAAGCGATAAACGATCATCATCATGATTATGGTCATTATGACGATGAGACGAGAAAAAGACGAGACTAGAAACAAAAAGAAAATGCCGCCGACTAAATGGTGATGATGAACGAAATGAAGAAAATTATCACCAATAATAAATGGAGGGCAATTCAAATCAAATCAAATCAAATCAAACCAAACAGAAAGACAGGCAGGCAGGCAGGCAGTCAAAATGAATTCAAACAAGCAAACTGGACGCTGGACGCTGGATGCTGCTTTAGTGAGTATTGTTTCTTTTTAACAGCTTAAACAATTGCCTGCATCCCAATCAAAACCATTGACCAGAAAAGAGACAATCAAAAGAATTTGTCCGATTAGATTTCTAATTGAAAGCTGAGTGATCCAAGCAAGTTAGTGCAAATGAGTCACCGAACTTTGACCTCTCACTTTCTTTTTTAAAATAATTCAATTTTCTATTGGTTAATCAAAAGTCATTCAAAAAACTACTAGCCCCAATACAAAACTGAAAATTGATCTTTGGTCCATTTGATTGGTTTGATTGTTAATGCTTAGTATCACTATCACTGTCAAGTCAACAAGACAATTGGTTTGATGATGATGGTCCTTTTTGTCAATGCAGTTTCTGCAATGCAATGCCTCAAACCAAATCCGATTTAGCGAAGCAATGCAAAAAGAAAAGAGTTATTCTGTTTGTGTCTTGTTGGTCCTATGTTTGATCTGTTGCCATTTGAACGATGATCGATTATCATCGAACTTAGATGCCATTATTAGACCAGCTCATTGTGTCGAAAAGCGCATGCGCCATCAAGCTTTTTCAACTCTTTCAAAAACAATTAAACATCTTTCAAGTCTTTCATAGTTCAAATTCATAAATGAATTCTTTTTAAACAGATGACCCTAGTTGAACTTTTATCTAAAACGCTTCAAACAAGAATATTATCTTATATTTTGATCTCAGGTGAGAGATGTGATCAGTGGTCATTCTCTCTCTCTCTCTGTCTTTCTGGCTGTTTGGTGAGCTGTCTGTCGCTGTTTGTTTGTTTTTCTAGAACAAGTTCAGGAATTGAGAAAAGCTGAATTTTTTTGGCTGTGGAGAGGGCATTGTTAAGCTTAATCTTGCCTTACCTTATGGAAAAAAATTCAGCTTCCTCTATCTAGTCTTACTTGAAGCAAGCAAAAACAATGCTTCAATGATTCAATCACAAATAAATGATTAAGCTCTATTCAATTAGCAAATTGGTTTCAACTTCAATTGGCTAGGCTCTTTTGATTATTATCGTTCACGTGCCAAATTTTAGAAATTCTAAAAGTTCTTTTAGCGGCAACAAATTTCTTTAAGATGCAGTGTTTCTGGGAGAGAAAACATGGAACTATCACGTTCCAAACAATTTTTCAATCCAATTGCTTGCCTTCTCTACTTGTCAGAAGCGTTTTTTGCCTTCTCACCCACCTACCAAACATCATGGAAAAAAGTTGATCTCATTTTAATCTGATGTAATTGGACTTTTTCAATGTCATATTTGATCATTCTATTGCAAATGAGTTTGCGCATCAGGATTAATCAACAACAAACTAAAAGCAACTTTTTAATTTTTATTAACAACCAACCAAGCAACCAACAGCCAAAAAAACCTACATCCATCCATCCATCCATCCATCCATCCATCCATCCATCCATCCATCCATCCATCCATCCATCCATCCATCCATCCATCCATCCTAGTTTTTCTTCTCAATTTGAGTCTGTGAAAAAGAGTCGGTCTCATTAAAAGACATTATTATTTTGAACAAAACACAAACGGTAAGCCTCTTTCTCTCTCTTTTTAGAGCAATCGGATTGAAAAGCCTGGCTTGTCCTGCCTGATTATTAAATTCTAGTGAAAGAAAAGTTTTCCAGAACAGTTTTTTTTTTTTGAAAAAATTAGAAGAAGAAAAAACAACTAAAACCACAAAACCAACTAACCAAAGTTCCAAAAAGTGACAGTTGATCTGTTCAGGCTTGGCGTTGGAGCAGACCAACCCTCTTAAGACAAATGGTCTGTCACAAATTACTAGTTTAGCTTGTTCTGCTCTTGATACTTGAATCGATTGAAATGCTAATTTTAAGCTTAATTTAATGCTGGTCCTAGTTTGAAACAAACATTTAACCACCATTCTATCAACTATAACATGACGCCCATCATGTGACTAAATCTAACCTAATTCAACTTTTCAAACAAGTTCATTGATCTTTTCCCACAAGTTTTCGATTGCACATCTCAATTATCAAGAAAGCGGGTACGCCAGCGCCACTTTCAAACAACAACTAAAGAAAACTATTCTTTTTCATTCGATTGAGTGATGTTGATGTGATGGAGAGAGAGAGAGGTAATCATAATCGATCATAATTAAAATCTAATCAACTTTTCAATCCATTCTTCTTTTTGACTTGATCTTGAAAACATCACATCTATAAATGAACCAAAAACTAACAAAACATCTCACTGTTTCTTCAATGTTAGGCAAATTTTGCTTGTTCAAACAATGAATTGAGTTGAAATAGCAACCAAAACTTGCATTCCTTTTTTCAATATATCAACCAACTAACGAATCATAATAAAAATTTTAATGATGATACTTCTTTCCAACTCATCCTGTTTGGCGTTTTAATTTTTTAGGGTTAATTTAGCTTAAATTTCAATCACCCAAATTAAGCCTCAAAATATGGCTAAAAAATGTTCAATGTGAAAGAAGCAAAACATTGAAGCACTGTCACATCACAATCATCAAACACACACTTACTTCAGGCGGTTTTAGTTTTAGTTTTTGTGTACACCTGTTTGTTTGTTGCTTGCTTGCTTGATCGCCAAGTGAAAACATAGAATAGTAATGAGCATAATTACTATTTATTATTAATAATTCGATAATTTTCTCAACTATTTCAGAAAAAAATTCGATTTATCAGAATTATTGCACAAAAAGAGAAATGGCCACCAAATAGCACCAACTGTCATGCTTTGACTGAATTTTTTTTATGATAATAGCCTATCTTCGTAATAATAGGCTATCATCAACATGAAAATTCTGTTGGCTAAAAATCTGTTTTGCTTAATCATATTTTTTTCCAGATTCGAGCGATTCACCATAATTTGGGCTGCACTTCTTTTGATAACAAACAAGTCAGATAATTGCAATGCAATCCTCTCTGACTTTGCAATGAATCAGCTGACTCACCGACTCAATTGGAACATTTATTGACTGAAAGAAGAATACTGGTTGGTATTTGATTTGTAGCTAATATGAGAGATGAATGAATAGCTTATTATATTTCGATCAAATCTCTTCCAAAAGTGTTTGCCTTGATTGATTGATTGATTGATTGACTGATCTATGAATCAATGAATTGTTACCAATAATGGCAGAGTAGAACTTTTTCAACTCATCTTATCCAACTTGGATTGATAAACCTTTTTCATGTTAAGCCCGCACATAGTCTCAACCGGAGTAGATTGAATATTAATCGGTTCCGATGTGTACCAATGGTTTCTAGACGTGAATCAACTCAAAAAACTAGAGAAACTTAATTAAGGTAGCCACACCAACAACAATGCTCATATTGGCCATCTTCATTTTCATAGGACGAGAATTTTCATTTTCCAGAAAATATTCTACTGCGATAAACTTTAATTAGAGTGTGTGTTTAGTTGATAAATTATTACGGTGCTATCAAGGTATTAATTATAGAGATAGAGCATAGTAAATATTTAACACTTGAATGCTATTATGATGCTATTTGGTATTGGCACGAAATAATCATAAAAACGTCCATTTCCTTCAGCAATCATGATTATTACTATGGTGGTGGTGGTGGTGGTGCTGCTGCTGCTGCTGCTGTTAGATAATAATGCTATTTTCTCTGTTGCTGTTCAATAAAAAAAAAGTATCCCAATTGATGAATAATCATCAGTTCTTGGTAATCATGGAAACACCAAATCAACTGGCCAAGCAATGAATCAAATGATCTAATCTCAACTCGACTGCCATGCAATCATTACCAGACAAACAAACAAACAAACGAAATTTTTTTCATCAAATCAATGTTGGGTGTGTGTTTGATTGGTGAGATACCTTCTTCAAAAATGTTCCTTCTAGTTTTCGTGTTTTGGTGCAGATGAATAAAACTCTTTATGGTCAATCATTTGATGAGAAGGAAAATGACGAACATAGATTATCATACATTTATCATCATCAGGATGGTGATGAATGACCATAACAATCAAACGAAACGGTCGCGTCCTTATTACATTGAATAGATTTGGCACAGACATGCCAATACTGAGCTTAACTCTACTCTACATAACATACAGATACAATGAATCTTAATACAATTTAAACAATTTAATGAAAAGCTATCGTTTTATCCTAATGGAACACCTTTGAAAATTATCACCTTGAAATTGAGGTCATTACAATGTATTGAAACAGAAACAAAAATCTATGAAAATGTCATCTAAGTCGTGTGTCATCACTGATCGATTGTAATTCGTTTGGGGTCAAACGCATCACCAACACAATTGTCTGAATTTTGCTTTGGGATCATCCTCACTGACCGATTGTGGCTGTTTGTTTGTTTCTTAATCAAATAGAAGAAACAGTGACAGTGTTGCTGTGTGAGGTGACACGCCCGGTATTTTCTTCTTTTGAACAACATCGTGATGTTAAATAATCGCACTTCACTTCACTAACATGGATGCCGTGTGAAAAGTATGAATGTTCCAAAAATACCGAAAAACTTGCATCTATTTACTTCACTTCACTTCACTTCACTTGATCTGATAACAACCAAAAAGATCTAGTTCACAAGACAATCTTACAGAGCATCCTATTCATCGCACCTTTCTTATCCTTCACTTTGTTGTGATAATAGCGAAATTATGATGAACAGCTTCATCATGATGGACAGATGTGCGATATGTTGTCGTTACTTGACACACACAAAACTCAAACTCATTTTCTAGATGACAATGAATATACCAAAATATAACCTACATTGTTTTGGTAATGATCTCTACCTTTTTTGTGAATGCATTAAATATTCAAATTTTTTCCCGCACCTGTAGGAAAAAAAATTTTCTCTAATTTTACAATCTGACTATTCATTTTGAAACTTTCTTCAACTCATAAGAACATTTTTAAAGCTTCTCAATGACTCCATCTAGCTGAGACCATAAAAAAAGAATTTATTGACAAAAGATGGCTAAACAAATATTGCGGATGAGTTTCGTAGCGAACAACAAACTTCGCAAAAATTTGAAATATTCAAAAAAACGCTGACTATAGTCTTGCCGATTTTGAAAAAATTGAAAATTTTTGAAATATTTAAAGTTGTCTAAATTAATTTCATGCATTTTAGAATTATAATTCAATAAACAAAATTCAAGATTCAACAAGAGATCAAACGAGCCCTGTTCTGGGATTTCAGAATAAAATTGAGTATGGCTGCTTTATTATAAAACCAAATACTCTGGTGAATTTTTCTATTCCACATTGAAATTATTGGTAATCTAAAAGAACCTTTTTAAATATCGATAATATATCTATTTATCGTTTTAAATACTCTGGTGAATCTTTCTATTCCGCATTGAAATTTTTTGGTAATCTATAAAATCGTTCTAAATGTCGATAATATATCTCTTAATCCTGCCAGTACTGTGATGAGTGAACCTTGATAAGCTTCGCTTAATCAATGACATTGAGACATTTTTTTTACATATAAAAACGACCATGTTTCCTTTGGAAAACCTTCTCTTGTAGAACACAGTCGACCACACCAGTCCACTTGTTCACTTTATTTTACAAGTCTCATGTCTTGTCTTTTATTTTTAAAACTGAGTAAGCATTAATTTTTTTTATAAAAGCTATTAATTTTCTTCTTTTTTCTTTCATAAGGTTTTATGTAAGTAATCCATTATTTTTACATGATTTGTGAAACCTTATTTAGCACAGTTAGAATTGTTCGATTTAGATCAAATAAGTATTTTTTCTGGTTGATTAACTGTCAATTTAGAAGCAATTTCAAAATTTTGATTTTATATAATCCTTAATACTCAACTGATAATTCAATCGTAATCAATTTTAAATTCGAATTTCAATATTGAATTTTTCAATAATTGGCCATAACTAGCCACATTTATTGAAACAATATTTCAAAAAATCTCAATTCATTTCATGATTAACGGATCATTCAGGTAAAATTGATTTTAAATTTGGTTCACAGTTCTAATTTTTATTATCGCAAATGGTGGTATTACCTATTGAAACAAGTTTTTGAAAAAATCGTCAGTTATGTCATTATTGTGTCATGTTATTATTGATTGAAGTTTCAAAATTAATTTAATTTACTAATTTTTTCATAGGATGGCTTTATCTATTGGAGCAATATTCTTAAAAAACCTTAATTTCATTTTTCAACGGATTATTCATGTGATATTCATCTTAAATTTGGTTTTAAATATCAATTCTAATTTCAATATTTTTATTCATGATCGTATTATTCATTGGAGCAATATCCAAGAAAATTTTATTTTATTATCAACTGATAATTCAATCGGAGTCAATTTTAAATTCTACTTTAAATATCAATTTTTTCAATAATTGGCCATAACTAGCCCCAAACCTTAGTTTCATTTTTCAACGGATTATTTATGTAATTATTTAGTTCTAAATATCGAATCTTACTTTTAATTTTTTTTCGAATGATAGCATTATCTATTGGAGCAATTTTCTAAAAAAGTTTCCATTTCAAATATCAATACTTTCAATATCAATTTTTTCAATAAATGGCCATAACTAGCCCCATTTATTGAAACAATATTTTGAAAAATTTCAATTTATTTCATTTTTAACGGATCATTCAGGTAAAATTGATTTTAAATTTGGTTCTAACTTTTTTTTTCTTTCATCATTGGATGACATATTGGAGCGATATTCGAGAAGTTTCTATTTTATTTTCAACGGATAATTCAAGTAATATTCATCTTAAATTTTGTTTCATAAATTGATTCTAATTTACTAATTTTTTCATATGATGGCATGTGACGGCACACGTCCAAATAGAAAAGAAGATGAGCACAAAAGTTCAAGGCAACACACATGCAGCGTGTTTTTTCTAAAGTTTTCATTCATTGCTAATTTTTCTCTCATTTTGTTAATTTTGTCTGCCAAAATTGCGGTATTCTTTTTCATCATTTTTCGTATTATTTAATTTCTTATTTTTTAGTAAAAAGTTGGTCTAAAACCTTAACATTTTTACGCAAGTTTTCAAGAGATCAAGAGAAAGAAAGTCAAGAGAATTAAGTTGAGGAGAAAAATCACTGTTTGATTTGAAAAGATGGAAACCAGAAGTAAGTCAAGTCTTCTTAGTGGCAAGAAGACAAAAAGTCTCCAAGAAAAAGAAGATTTCAACCCAAATTTAATTTTGGAAAATGAAAATGAATCCGATTCTTCATATAGTGAACCATTTTCAAGAAATACAATTGATAAAAGTGCTTCGAATTTAAAAATGCCAAAATTCGATGGTAATATATTTGAGTGGCACTCATTTGAGTTAGCCTTTAAGAAAAAGGTCGTCAACAATAACGATTTGTCGGATTCTGATAAATTTGTTTGGCTTGCATTTAAGTGAGCGACTAAAAATTAAATGAGCACTTTTTTTTCAATTTTTGAGCGGTTTTTTTTCAACTTTGAGCGGTTTTGAAAAAGCAAGTGAGCAGATCAAATTTAAAAATAGCACTTTTTTTTTATTTACAAATTCAGAATTTTTTTAATTACCCTGGACTGGTTGATGAAAAAAAACCTTGCGTTGAACTTAATCCCTTTGGTCAAGATGAAAAAGTGTAACCATGCAAAACTGATTTTAAAGTTTAAATTTATGTATTGATCACTGCAATTTAAAGGCAATTTTTAAAATTTATTTACGATTTCAAAAATTAAATAACAATAATAATAATAAAATTGTTAACATTTTTGGGATTTAGACTTTTTAGAATTTCTGCTTTTTAGGATTTTGGCCCGCTCCCTACATTTAGTACATTAGTAAAATATACAAATTAAGCTAAATTAATATTTAAAAAAAGTACACTCTTTTAAAATTTAGTAGAATGATATAGATAAATAAAAATATAAAAAAACTTTTCAAAATTGAAAAAAAAACCGCTCAAAAATTTGAAAAAAAGTGCTCATTTAATTTTTTATCTGCTCATTTGTTTTTTCAAACCGCTCAAAGTTGAAAAAAAAAACCGCTCAAAAATTGAAAAAAAACCGCTCAAAATTTGAAAAAAAAGTGCTCATTTAATTAGTCCCCAATTTGTTTTATTGCTCCAATCTGTGTCCCGGACGAGCGAAGAGAAAATTCGAACTTTTTGCAAGAAGAAATGAAGAATTCCGTTTCATTTGGAATGAATTCAAGAGAATATAGTAATGAGAAGAAGATTCGATTAAGGTTGAAGAACAAAAGGGATTATGAGAAAGAGATGAATCGTACAGACAATTGGTCAATTAACTCCAACTTAAATTTGATAAATCTGTGAAGAACAAATGTCCATCTAAAAATTGTTCAACAATCAAAGTAGCCAACGACAGAAGATGTATCTTCTGTAGTCAAAATCATGATTAAGTATTGTGAGCGGAAGTTTCAGTAGAAGAAATAAAATACGTAATCTTTGTTCCGGTTGTTTCGATAATGAACATTTTTACAGAAATTGTCCGTCAAGAGCAAATTTATGCTGTAAATATGTAAAATGAAGCACCCAACGATCATGCATGGTGTCCTGCTAAATCAACAACCAAGAAGAAGTGAAAATTGTAATGAAATAGTATCAGACTTTGACACCGATTCAAGACAAGAGACCGATTTTGACGGGAAGCTTAGATGGAGAACCGGTTCAAATTCTTTGGACTCAGGATCTGATGTGACCTCGTTCATTCAAGCGTAGTAACAATGACAAACTGCAAGAAGTAAAATCGATTTTTATTGATTCGTTTTAACGGAAAGTCATGTGAAGTTAATAAATAGCTAAAATTGAATTGAAAGGAGCAGAGATAAAACTGAAATTAGTGCCTATGTTTGTGACAACATGTGCCGGTCTAAAATAATTGTGGATCCGATCAGTTGAGCAAGGTTGTTGAGGGATTTGATGGTACAGCATTTGAAACTA